>CAKNXH010001499.1:70472-117127 GCA_932178445.1 Andricus quercusramuli | reverse complement strand
ATTAGCCTATTTTTTTGAAAATTTCTATTTTCTACTGAAAATTTAACCATTCAATTTTTGGTTGAAAATTCATTTGCCTTAGTTGAATATTCATCTATTTTTTTCGAAAATTTGTCTGTTCTGGTAGAAAATTAACCTTTTGGGTTGAAAATTAATTTTTTTAGTTAAAAATTCATGTATTTTGCTGAAAATTCCTCTTTTTGGTAGAAAATTTATTTCGTTCGTTGAAATTGAATTTTTAAACTTAAAATTTAACTCATTTAGTTGAATATTCCATAATTTTAGTTAAAAATTACTCTATTTTGTTGAAAGTTATTTTTTTTTACTAAAAATTTAACTATTGCATTTTTCATTGAAAATCTATATTTTTTGCTTCAAAATTCATGTACTTTGGTTAAAATTATTCTTTTTTGATAGAGAATTAATCATCTTGGTTAAAAATTAATTTTTAAAGTAAAAAATAAATTATTCAATTTTTTTTGAAAATTGATCTGTTTTAGTTGAAAATTCATGTATTTTTTTCGAAAATTCGTCTTTTTTGGTAGAAAATTAATCTTCTTGGTGGAAAATAAATTTTTTTAGTTATAAATTCATGTATTTTGTTGATTATTCCTCTTTTTGGGTACAAAGTTAATCTTCTTAATTGAACATCAATTCTTCTAACTTGAAATTTACCTAAATTAGTTGAATATTTATTAGTTGAAAATTATCCTATTTTGCTGAAAATTCTTTTTTTTAGTGAAAATTTAACTATTCAATTTTTGATTAAAAATTCATATTTTTTGGTTGAAAGTTCATCTTTTCGGTTTAAAATTAAACTATTTCCGTGGAATATTAATAATTTTAGTCAAGAATTCATCACTTTGTGGAAAAATTTAGCTATTTTTTTGGTCATTCATTTTCCTTTGGTTGAAAAATAATTTTCCTTTTCTGAAAATTTTATTATTTCATTTTGGATTGAAAACTCGTCTTTTTTCAGTTAAAAATTCACGTCTTTGTTGAAAATTCATCTTTTGGGTTGAAAATTAATCATCCTGGTTGAAAATTAATTCTTTTAACTGGAACTTTAACTATTCAATTTTGGGTTGAAAATTAATATTTTTTAATAAAAATTCATGTTTTTAGTTTAAAATTAAACTGTTTCCGTAGAAGATTAATAATTTTATTCGAGAATTCATCACATTGTCAGAAAATTTAACTATTTCGTTGATAATTAATTTTTTTATTTGGAAAATAATTTTTTTTGACTGAAAATTTAATTATTCCATTTTCAGTTTGAAAATTTAACTTTTTTTATTAAAAAATTAGTGTCATTTGCTGAAAATTCGTCTTTTTGATAGAAAATTAATCATCTTCTTTGAAAATTAATATTTTAAAGTGAAAATTTAAAATTTTGATTTACCTACTTTATTGAAAATTTATTTTTTTTATTGAAAATTTAACTATTCCACGTGAAACTTTTCCTGTTTGGTCAAAAACAGTTTTTTTTTGTTGAAAATTCATTATTTCAAATGAAAATTCATTTTGTAGTTGAAGATTCACCTACGTTATAGAAAATTCAGTTTTTTAATTAAAAATTTCACTCTTCCACGTGGAACTTTTCCTGTTTTGTTAAAAATAGTTTGTTTTTTTAATTCATTATTTTGAATGAAAATTCATTTTTTTAGTTGAAGATTTACCTACTTTATTGGAAATTCATTTTTTCTATTGAAGATTCAACTATTCCACTTGAAATTTTTCCTGTTTTGTTAAAAATAGTTTTTTTTTGTTGAAAATTAATGTTTTAAACTGAAAACTTATCCATCCGATTTTCGGTTGAAAATTGATCTGTTTTAGTTGAAAATTCATGTATTTTTTCAAAAAATTCTGTTTTTTTGGGTAGAAAATTAATCTCCTGGGTTGAAAATGAATTTTTTTACTTGAAAATTCTTTTTCTTTATGAAAATTTATATTTTTTGCTTGAAAATTCATGTATTTCGGTTAAAATTAGTCTTTTTCTGTAGAAAATTCATAATCTTGGTTGAAAATTAATCTTTAAAAGTGAAAATTAACCTATTCGATTTTTTGTTGAAAATTGATCTGTTTTAGTTGAAAATTAATGTATTTTGTTGAGAATTCGTCTTCTTTGGTAGAAAATTAATCTTCTTCGTTAAAAATTAATTTTTTTAGTTGAAAATTCATGGATTTTGTTGAAAATTCCTCTTTTTTGATAGAAAATTACTCACCTTTGAAAATTGAGAAAAAAAAATTTTCCTTATCTGAAAATTTTATTATTTCATTTTGGTTTGAAAATTCGTCTTTTTTGAAAATTCATCTTTAGGGTAGAAAATTAATAATCCTGGTTGAAAACTAATTCTTTTAACTGGAAATTTAACTATTCAATTTTCGCTTGAAAGATTATCTTTTTTTACTTGAAAATTCTTGTATTTTTGTGAAAATCCGTCTTTTTGGTCGAAAATTCGTCTTGTGTGTTGAATATTCATCTTTTTGGATTAAATTTTAATTATTCCAGTAAACGATTCATAATTTGAGTTGAAAATTCAACTTTGTTAATTCATTAAAAAAATAGCCAGGAAAAATCACATAAAGGGGGGGGGGGGGCAATAATCACCTAGGTTCAAAATTTCAGAAAAAAAAATTCACGTAATTTTTGCACAGCCTCTATAGATGCAAAATTACAATAAAATCAAAAAAAAATCCCCGTTTCAATGTCACTTTTCTTCCTTTTTTATGTGTACAGTATCTTATGTCGAATCCACTACAAGATTATGGTTTAACTGCGCTGTAAAGATAAAAAAAGAAAAAAAAGTATATTTCGCATCCAGATCTTGTTCCGGCGATCAACTCTTGAAATTGAAGGCCATCGGATGGACCATAAACCCTAAAAAATCGCCATGTTAAACATTCAACAACACTCATATTGGTATTCCTTCGATGAACAAAGCTCATACCATTATCTGAAGTAATATCGTTCCGGTTTGTTGCCGGCCTTTGTTCTAAATAATGCACGCTTCTTGCTTGAGAATCGCCTTTCATTCATAAAATATAGGGCCTGCCTGAAAAAAAATTACTGTAAATAAATCTCAAACATGAATAAATAAAAATAATATCCTGAAAATGCAAGCAACAAATTCCGGCTGGTATACCGAATACTAAAGTTATCCGAGGGCACATAAATACGAGACTTAACAAGAAACGATTGCAATTCGACCCTCCAATAACCGAGACCATAATGTACTCAATTTATAATTCTGACACTTTCTTGGTTTCGAATTCGTTTTGGGAGTGAGTTTAATGCCACAATATATCTATTTAACGGAAACTTTTTTCTTTCGTCTTTTGTTGACGGGGTTTTCCCTTTCATTATTCATAACTTAATTTGTAAATGGTATGAAATATTCATTGTTGAAAAGAAAGTTATGTCAGTCTAAAATTCATTGAATTGTAAATTGTGTAATAAATCCTCTCCGTATGACTGGAGTTTAAATAAAAGTTTTTTTTCTTAAAACGAACCTATTCTTACGATACTCTCCGTAGGATCCGAGTTTGAATATTTATTTTTTATCAAACCTTTTATTATGATACTCTGCGTAGGATCCAACTTTGAATAAAAGTTTTTCTCCCAAATCGAACCTTTTCTTACGATCCCCACTGTAGGATTGAAATTTAAATAAAAGTTGTTTTCTGAAATCGCACCTATTCTTACGATACTCTGCATAGGACCGGACTTTAAATAAAAGTTTTTTTCTTAAATCGAACCTATTCTAACGATACTCTCCGTAGGATCGGATTTTGAATAAATGTCTTTTAAATCAAACCTTTTCTTACGATACTTTGCGTAGGATCGGACTTCGAATACAAGTTTTTTTCTCAAATCGAACCTTTTCTCACGATCCCCAATGTAGGATTGAGATTTAAATAAAAGTTGTTTTCTCAAATCGAACCTATTTTTACGATACTCTGCGCAGGACCGGACTTTGAATAAGAGTTTTTTCTGTTAAATCGAACCTATTCTCAAGATACTCATCGTAGGATCGTATTTTGAATACATTTTTTTTAAATCAAACCTTTTCTTACGATACTCTGCGTAGGATCGAACTTCGAATAAAAGTTTTTTTCTCAAATCGAACCTTTTCTTACGATACTCTGCGTAGGATAGGACTTTAAATAAAAGTTTTTTTTCTTGAATCGAACCTATTCTGACGATCCTCACTGTAGGTTCGGAAAAGGATTGAATTATGTTAATAAAAAAACCCACTCGCGTTCCTCTCCGAAGGATGGGAGTTTAAATGAAACGTTTTATTCTTATATTGAACCATTTCTTACGATACCCTCCGTATGATCAGAATTTAAATGAGAGTTTTCATTTTGAATCGAACCTTTTCTAACGATCCTCTTTGTGAGGTCGGAGAAAGGATAAAATTCGTTTGAACCAAAATCCCACTCGCGATCACCCACGTATGATCCGAGTTTATAAAAGTTTCAGTTTCTTCAATTGAACCTATTCTTACGATACTCACTGTAGGATTGGAAAAGGATTAAATTCGTGTTAATAAAAATTTCACTTGCGTTCCTCTCCGTAGGATGGGAGTTTAAAAAAACGTTTTGTTCCTAACTCGAACCGTTCCTTACGATACCCTCCGTATGATCAAGGTTTGAATAAAAGTTTTCAATTCAAATCGAACCTTTTCTAATGATCCTCTCCGTAGGATAGGAGAAAGGATTAAATTCGTTTGAACCAAAATCCCAGTAGCGATCCTCTGATTAGGATTGGAGTTTAAATAGAAGATTTTTTCTCCCAAATCGAACTTATTCGTACGATACTTTTCGCAGGATAGTAGCTCGAATACATTATTCAAAAATCAAACCTCTTCTCACGATACTCTTCTTAGGATCGGACTTTAAATAGAAGTTTTTTTCTTACGATCATCCTACGATCATCACTATAGGATCGGAAACGGATTAAATTCATTTCAATTAAAATCTCATTAACGTTCCTCTCCGTAGGACGAGAGTTTATATAAACGTTTTATTCCCAACTCGAACCGTTTCTTACGATACACTCCATATGATCAGAGCCTGAATAAAAGTTTTATTCTTAAATCGAACCTTTTCTAGCGATCCTCATTGTAGGATTGGCGAAGGATTAACTTCATGTTCATAAAAATCCTACTCGCGTTCCTCTGCATAGGATAGGATTTTAAATAAACGTTTTATTCCTGAATCGAACCTATTCTTACGATACTCTCTGTAGGATCAGAGTTTAAGTTTTTACGATCCTCACTGTATGATTGGAAAAATGATTGAACTCGTGTTAATAAGAATCCCACTCGCGTTTCTCTCTGTAGGATCCGAGTTGAAATAAAACTTTTCCCTTAAATCGAACCTTTTCTCACTATACTCTCCGTAGGATCGAAGTTTCAATAATAATTTTTTTTATCGAACCTTTTCTTAGGATAGTCTGCGTAGAATCAGACTTTGAATGAAAGATTTTTTTCCTAAATCGAACTTATTCTTACGATACTTTTCGCAGGATAGGAGCTTGAATACATTTTTTGAAAATCCAACCTTTTCTCACGATACTCTTCGTAGGATTGGCAAAGGATTGAATTAATTTCAATAAAAATCCCATTAGCGTTTCTCTCCGTAGGACGAGAGTTTAAATAAATGTTTTATTCCCAACTCGAACCGTTTCTTAGGATACACTCCATATGATCAGAGTCTAAATAAAAGTTTTATTCTTAAATCGAACCTTTTCTAGCGATCCTCACTGCAAGATTGGCGAAGGATTAACTTCATGTTCACAAAAATCCCACTCGAGTAGGATCCGAGTTGAAATAAAACTTTTCCCTTAAATCGAACCTTTTCTCACTATACTCTCCGTAGGATCGGAGTTTCAATCATTGTTTTTATCGAACCTTTTCTTAGGATACTCTGCGTGAGATCAGACTTTAAATGAAAGTTTTATCCGTAAGTCGAACCTTTTCTAATGATCTTCTCATAGGATCGGAGAAAAGATTACATTCTTTTGAACCCAAATCCCACTCGCGATCACCCACGTAGGATCCGAGTTTTAATGAAAGTTTTTTTTTTAACCGAACCTATTCTTACTATACACTTCATAGGATCGGAGTTCAAATAATTATATTTTTTTAATAGAACCTTGTTTTGCGATACTCTGCGTAGGATCAGACTTCAAATAAAAGTTGTATTCCTAAATCGAACCTTTTCTTACGATACTCTCCGTTGGATCGGGGGGAAATAATTTTTTTTTTATCCAACATTTTCTTACCATAATCTGCGTAGGATCGGAGTTTAAATAAAAGTTTTTTGCTGACATTGATACTGATTATTTTAACTGAATATTTAAATATTCAATTTTTGGTTGAAATTGATCCTTTTTAGTCGAAAATTCGTCTTTTTGGTTGAAAATTAATTTTTTCAACTGCAAATTTCACTCTTCATTTGTGTTGAAAATCTGTTCTTCTCAGTTGAAAGTTCACGTATTTTAATGAACTTTCATTTATTTTCTGTAGAAATCTAAGATTCTTGCTTAATGAAAAATTCGTGTTTTTTTTATAGATAACTACTTTGCTGAATATTTTTTTTTTTTTTTTTTTTTTTTTTTGGTTGAATATAAATTTTTTCTGCTGAAAATTTAACCATTCAATTTTTAATTGTATATTTATCATTTTTAGTTAGAAATTAAATTATTTTCTTGAAAATGCATGCATTTTGTAGAAAATTGGTCTTTTTTTATACAAAATTAATCTTCTTAATTGAAAATTCAACTACTTTGTTAAAAGTGGAATTAGTTGGCTATAAATTCATTTTTTTGGTTGAAGATGCATCATTTTAGTTCGAAATTCAGCTCTTTGCTTGAATATTCGTTTTTTTTTTGCTAACGAGCTTTTGTATTCAAAATAAAACTATTCAAGTTTTTATTAAGAATTTATCTTTTTCAGTAGAAAATTTACCTGTCTGCTTGCAAATTAACGATTTTTTTTACAAAATTCGAATTTTTCGGTAGAAAAATAATCGTCTCGGTCAAAAATTCATGTCATGGGTAGCAAATTTAACTTTTTGAACAAAATTTTAAATTGAAAAAATTAATTAATTAATTAATTGATCAATTAACTAATTAAAAATAAATCTATTTTGTTGAAAAATAAACAATCTTGTTAAAAACTATCCTTCATGGTTGAAACCAAAATTCTACTTGCGATCCTCGCTGTAGGATCAGAGTTTAAATGAAAGATTTTTTATCAAATCGAACCTCTTCTTGTTAAAAAGTATCCTTCATGGTTGAAATCAAAATTCTACTCCGGATCCTCTCCGTAGGATTGAAGATTAAATAAAAGTTTTTTTTTAATCGAACCACTTCTTACTCTCCTCTCTTTAGGATCGGAGAAAGGCTTAAATAAATAAAAGGTTTTTTTAGATCGAACCTCTTCTTACTATTTTCTCCGTAGAATCGTAGTTTAAATACATTTTTTTTGTTCGAACCATTTCTTACCATTCTCTCCGTAGGACAGGAGAAAGGAGTAAATTCGTTCTAACTAAATTCTATTTGCGATCCTCGCCGTAGGATCAGAGTTTAAATAAAAGATTTTTTGTCAAATCGAACCTCTTCTAACGATTCTCTCCGTAGGATCGGAGAAAGTATTAAATTCGTATGAACAAAAAATTCCATTCGCGATCCTCTTCATGGAATCGAAGTTCGAATAAAATTTTTTTTTTAGATCGAACCTCTTCTTACTATTTTCTCCATAGCATCGTAGTTTAAATACGTTTTTTTTCATTCGAATCATTTCTTACTATGCTCTCCGCAGGAACTGAGAATGCAGTAAATTCGTTTTAACTAAATTCTACTCGCGATCCTCACCGTAGGATCAGAGTTTAAATACAAGTCTTTTTTTAGATCAAAACCTCTTCTTCCTATTTTCTCTGTAGGACCGTAGTTTAAATAAAAGATTTTTTTTCAAATCGAACCTCTTCTTACAATTCTCTCCGTAGGATTAGAGGAAGGATTAAATTCGTTTAAGCGAAATTCCACTTGCAATCCTCTCCATAGGATCAGAGTTTAAATAAAATTTTTTGTTCAGATCGAACCACTTCTTAATATTCTCTCCGCAGGGTCGTTGTTTAAATCATTTTGTTTTATTTCGAACCATTTCATAATATTCTCTCTGTAGGATTGGAGAAAGGAGTAAATTCGTTTTAACTAACTTCTACTCGCGATCCTCGCCGCAGGACCAGAGTTTGAATAAAAGTTTTTTTCCCAAATCGAAACTCTTCTGACGATTCTCTCCATAGAATTAGAGAAAGGATTAAATTCGTGCAAACCAAGATCCCACTCACGATCCTCTCCGTAGGATTGGAGTTTAGATCAAAAATTTTTTTTTAATTCGAACCTATTCTTACGATTCTCTCCGTAGAATTAAAGGAAGAATTAGAGAAAAAAATGTAATACGACAATATATCTATTTAACACAACCCTCTTTCTTCCATTTTTCGTTGACCCTTCATCTCATTTTCCCTTCCATTATTCATCCTTACTTTGTAAATCGTTTGAAATATTCATTGCTAAGAAAAGAATGTACAATAGAAAGCAATGCATTGAAAGTAATTTTGAAATAAGTGCCTGAAATTAATAAAACAAAAAGAAGGGAAATTTAATCTTCTCATATTCATCACTCTCTACTCTCTTTCTTCTGATAAATTATCCTCTAAAACTTAAATTCTACCATTGCCTTACGGCGCAGTTCATTTTAATGAAAAAGCTTCTCAACCCTCCAACTTCCTGTTCCAATTTTCTTTCCTTAGGCCCTTTTTCATAGGCCCAGCTCTTCAATCCCTTGTTTTTTCCCTTCTAAAGCAGAATTCATTTTCTCGCTACGCTGACAAATCTCACGCATCCTTTTCTTTTTGAGATCAAGTTATAAATTGTTTAATATATCCTCTCCGTAGGATTGGAATTTAAATAAAATTTTTCAGGAATAACGATTGCAAGTGATTTTTAATTTTAATAAAACTTGATAAAATTATAGTACTGTCTAAGAAATATTTGAATCTCAAATTTAATTTTGAATTTTTTTTAAATTAAGAGAGTTACGCCATATTGAATTTTTGGATTGGATTTTTATTAGGATTTTCGATATTTCTGGAATTGATAATTTAATTTAGATGAAACTTGGATTTATTAGAGTTGGAATTATATTCTTTGAGAATATGATACTTAAAAAAAATAATTATCCGAATTTGCCCGAATTTTTTTTCTGATGCAATTTTTAAATTTAAAAAAAAAATTGTCTTCTCACAAAATTGATTTGTTTTATAATATCTATTATCTAAAATAATATGAGAGGACAATATTTTTGATAATGATTTTTGTTTAAAAATACCTATTTTTCTTTGAAATCTAGTGATTTTTCAATAAAAAATTTGGATTGTTTGAATATTGTCAATCTTCTTTAAGATATGATTCTTTTGTATTAGCAATACTAATCTTAGATGAAAAACGCTAACATAACATAACAGAAAATTGTTTAGTATGCTAAATTTTCTTTTAAACCTAATATTTTTGGTACAGCCTCCCGATAAAAAATGGTAACATAACCTAAAAATGTTAAAAAGTTGTGGATCTTCTTTGAAATATAATATTTTTATTGAAAATAACAATTACCGAAGAAAAACGCTAACATAATCTAAAATTGTTAAAAGATTCTGAATCTTGTTAAAATTATAACGATTTTTGTTTGGAAATATCAATTTTCCACCTAAAAGGCCAACATAACTTTAAATTCTTCAAAAATGATAAGCATTTTTTTGAAATTTAATGATGTTTTAATTAAAATTGCTACTTTCGACTAAAAACATTAACAAAATCCAAAATTGTTCAAGCTTGAAAATTTAATTATTTTGATCAAAAATCCTTCTTTCAAATATAATGATTTTTTTTATAAATATATCAATTTTTCGATGAAAAAAAAATAACCCAAATACGAGAATACTACTTAAAATTGTATAATAAAAACGCATGCCGAATTCACAAAAGAAAAACAAATTCGGATCATCTGAACTGATTAAATAATAAAAATAATTGTTGTGAACAATTTTTAGGGGACCCATTTTAGAACAAAAATAGCTTTTTTGAGTGACCCTAATTATCATCTTCTAACCAAAAAAGTAATTCTAATACATTAATTAAATGGGCAAGATTACTCGCTTGCAAGATATTTGGATAGAATACAAAGAAACTTTTTAATTAAACTCAGTTAAAGAAGAATACTAATTACTCCGACCGGTCACCTCGAGTTGGCGAAATTAAAAACATTCTTGCTTCGTAATGGTTTTTCAAGAGTCAAAAGTTGGTAAGAGAAGGGCGGATTTGTCTGGAAGTGAATCTTCTTCAGGATCTTAGAAGCTGCGGAAATGCCCCCAGCAGGCGAGTAGCCAAAAATTAATTGCTTGCTGGGCGACAGAGCACTGGAGGGCTCTTTTCTGAACAAAGAGTTTCGCGAGGAAGGCACCCAGCTCGAAGGGAAGGAAGCTTCCTTTTTCTTTCATTCCTATCCTCAGCAAAAGCGAACCCTTCGATTTCCCTCATCGCATTGATCTCACAAAATAGTCCTCGCAAATCTTATCTTAATCCAAGAAGGTACTCGAAACTACGGAAAAGCTTTCAAATCTCAATTTAATTTTCTCCACTTCACTCTACAATTCATTGGAATATAAATTGTATAGTAAAAATTCAAGCCGAATTCACGAAAAACCAGGTTCAGATAATCTGATCCGATTGAATGATACAAATAATATTTTTGCTGAGAAAAAAAATTAAATATCTCACCGTAGGATGGGACTTCAGATAAAAGTTTTATTCTCTTGCGAAGCTTGTTACACGATTTTCTGCGTTGGATCAGAGAAAGGGTTCAATTTAAAAAAAAAAAAAACCCTACTTGCGATCCTCCTTGTAGGACCGAGAGAATAAATAAATTCTTTGAAGCAATCTATTCTCACGACCCACTCCGTAGGATCAGAAAACCGTTAATCAGAGTTCAAACAATAGACTATTCTTATGATCTCAAAAATTCATTGAATTATACGTAACCTTAAATTTTTGAAAAATGATTAATCTTCTTTGGAATATATAATTTTTTATCGAAAATACCAAATTCCAGAGTGTGTTCTGTAAATTCCAGAATGATTCCAAGCGTTACTGCGTGGGATTTCAATCCGCGGTCACCAGCGACTTATGCTGTCACTTAAAAAACTTATTTAAAAAAACAACTGAAATTAACAGCACTAATTTTTTGAATATTATCTTTAATTTAAGCTTGTAAAACTTCCTAAATCTTCATGGGTTCTCAAGATATGACAGAATGATTCCAAGTGTTTCTGCGTGGGAATTCAGTTGGCGGTCACCGGCGACTTATTGTGCCACTTGAAAAACTTATTGAAAAAAAAATGAAATTAACATCACTAATATCTTACATCTTATCTTGAATTTATGCCAATAAAATTTCAGAAATCTTCACGGGTTTTCAAGATGTGACAGAATAATTCCAAATTCACAAAAAAAAAAAAAAAAAAAAAAAAAACAGTTTCAGATCATCTGAACTGATTAAATAATGAAAATAAGTTTTGTGGGTGATTCAGAACCAATCTATTTAGATACATATTCAAAATAGGAGAAAGAAACAACCCAAAAATTTTCATGTATTTCTAAAATTGCTAAGATTTAATGCATTCTTCTTCAAAAAAATTTAAATAAAAAGATTTCTTTCAAGAAATTGAGGTAAAATTATCTAGACTCAATTCAAAAGTGAGAGGTTGGTTTTGGTTGACTTTTTCTCTTTTTTCTCCCTTTTTTTCATTTAGTTATTTTTGTATCTAATGAGCCGAAAAGTGAGGTAGTTTGGAAGTCTGTTTTTTTTTTAATTGTAAATCTTTTTCATGCTCTTTTAGCATAAAATTATTCATGATAAAATAGACTTCTTTTCGATCTTAATTTTAAAATTAAAATAATCTTTTTTCTGCAAAAATACGAAAAATGTTAATGCCTCCCCGTAGGATCGAAGTTAAAACAAAAGTTTTTCTGTTGAATCGAAGCTTTTGTCACGGTCCTCTCCGATTGGAAAAAAGATTTTAAAGGTTAAACCAGAATCCCAATGACGATCTTCTCCGTAGAGTCGGAGTTTAAATAAAAGTTTTTTTCTTACGATCGTCTCTGTAGGATCGGAAATTAATTAAAAGTTTCCTTGAATTGAACCTTTTCCCATGATCCTCTCCGTAGACTCTAAAAAAGGGATTTAAATCGTTAAAGAAATGCCACTCACGACCCTCCCTGTAGGATTAGATATTAAATCAAAGTTTCTTTAAATAAATTCTACTCATGATCCTTCCTGAAAGATTGGAGATAATCTACACCAATTTTAGACAAAACCTTTTTTTCTGATCCACCCCGTAGGATCGGATTTTAAATAAAAGTTTTTTTCTTAATCGAACCTTTTCTCACGATCCTCCCCATAGGATCGGGGATTAATTAAAAGTTTCCTTAAATCGAACCGTTTCTCACGATCCTCTCCGTAAAATCTAAAACGGGATTCAAATCATTAAAAGAAATTCAACTCGCTACCCTCCCTCTAGGATCAGAGATTAAATCGAAGTTGCTTAAAACAAATCCCACTCAAGATCCTCCCTGAAGGATTGGAGTTAATCTAATCCACTTTTAGGCAAAACCTTTTTTTGCGATCCTTTCCGTAGGATCCGAGAAATGATTAAATTTGTAAACGAAAATCACATTTGCGATCCTCCCCACAGGATCGAATTAGGAATAAAAGTTTCTTTCTGAAATCGAACCTTTTCTTACGATCCTCTCCATAGGATCAGAGAAAGGGTTTAATTTATTCAAACAAAAACCACACTAGCGATCATCCTCATAGGATCAGAGATTAAATGATTGTTTTTTTCTTGAAACCTAACTTTTTCTCACGATCCTCCCCCGAGGATCGCAGATTGAAAGTTTCCTCAAATCGAACCTCTTCTCATGATCCTCTCTGTAGCATCCAAGATATGACAGAATAATTCCAAGTGTTTCAGCGTGGGATTTCAGTCGGCGGTCACCGACGACTTATGCTGTAATTTAGAAAACTTATTTTTTTTTAAACTGAAATTAACTGGCTTCATTTCTCAAATCCTATCTTTAACTTAGGCCAGTCAAACTTTAGAAATCATCACGGGTTCTCAAGATATGACAGAAAAATTCCAAGCGTATCTGCGTGTTTTATTTCAGTCGGCGGTCACCGGCGACTTAAACTGTTATTAAAAAAAAAACTGAAATTAAAAGCCTTAATTTCTCAAACCTTTTCTTTGATTTAAGCCAATAAAACTTTAGAAATCATGCCGGGTTTTTAAGATATGACAGAAAAATTCCAAGCATATCTGCGTGTTTTATTTCAGTCGGCGGTCACCGGCGACGCATAGTCTCTTAGGAAACTTGTTTTTAAAAAACTGAAAGAGCAGCACGTAATATCTTAAATCAAATAATTCAAATAAATCCTACTAACGATCCTCCCTCAAGAATTAGAGATAGGTAACCTAAACTCACGATCCGCTCTGTAGGATCAGAGAAGTTTCAACCACAGTTTAAATTCTATTTTCATGATCTTCTCCGTCGGAACTAAGATTCTATCCATTATTTCCTGTCCAAAAATGGCTTTGATTAACAATTTTTTCATTATTTAAATTTTTTAATTTGTTTTTAAACAGAATGTTTGATTTTTGTGACTTCGGCTTGGAGCTCCCTAAATAAAAACGCATTAAAATAAAGTAAGGAGGTAGGTTAAATGAATAACAACTGGTTAGATTTTCATTTCGTTTCACCACTATCTTCTGATAGTGATATTAAAAAATGTTTATTCATATGTGTACTTTCCTTAAAATCATCATACTCGTATTCTCATAGCATAATAATCATATAATCATTATAATATATCTATATTTATAATACATACTATATATATATTTATTTATTTACCTATAATTATATATATATATATTATGTTTATGTATTCGCATATGGAGAATAGTCATTACACAGTAGTTGCGTAAATTTGTTTATCTCTATGTCTAGTTATCCATACTAAACATACAAAAGCGGTATAAAGCTCGATCCTCACACGCCGTTTTACAATAGTCGTTTACAACTTATTAGCGGTTACGATTTAAATCTATTTTTTTTTTAATGGTGCGGTGATACGTGATGACACAATTATAATATCTAATAGACCTGCACATTTGACGTGAGGCGCTTCACGTCGAACGTCAACCTTTCCGTCGAGCATCGTCAAGATTACATTCAAGGTCGAACCGCCAATGAAAGAAACATGAGAAATACATTTATAGATTTCCAATCGTAAAACCGTCTCACTCTTTCACACTTGTCGTTCGTGCGTCTATCTTCCCCTCAAATCTACTGGCGGGCAATTTTTTTTCTAGGTGTTCCAAGTTGCAACTTCCAAAAAAAGCATTCTCACTCAATATTAATCAATAAAAAAGATTCTGTCAGTTAACCACTCGCGAGAAAGAAGAACTCGTCGCCACCTAGTGGTTCTTTTTAACACTAATTTTCCAAAATCTGAGAATACTTTTCCAGAAAGTGCAGACTCACAAGCAGCATTTCGATACATTCGTCATTACATTTCCTGTCGGTAAAATGAACCTGGTGACATTTCAAAACTTTTTGGTTCCATTTTTCAAGTTCCATTCTTTTGATCTAACTATTTTCGAGATGAAGAGCTTTTTCGACAATCCAATCTTTCTTCATCTTATTTTTTTTTTTAATTGATTCGTAGACCGAAATTTTTACAATATTTTTCTTTGCCGAAGATTGGTTCGTCGAATTGGTTCTCGTTAAAATCTGTGCAATATTCTACCCGCCAGATAAAGGTACAGCGTAGTATCTAATAACCCGAGTTAGACTCTCGCCCTCAAGCCAACCAAACAGATATAGTGCATACAATTACGATACGAATCATTAAATATCAACTCTTAAGAACCGCGATAGAATAAGTAATAATAATAATAATAATAGTACATGTAATAATAATAATAGTATAATTAGTTGTCTACATTAGTACTAACGTAAGACGCATACTAACTACATAGTTCACCACACCTTATTACAGTAAACAATTTAGTTGCATTGAATTAACTGTGGTACTCGAATTTTTTCCATTACTCCTCGATTCGACAAAATCATTCAAAAAAATTACAATATCGTCAGAATTTCTACAATTAGTTTTTGTCTAATCGATTCAGAGCGAAATTCTTGGTTTCACTCAAGTACCAAAGAATCACTGAATACATATCGGACTTTCGTGAAAACGCACGTGAGAGATTTCTTTTAGCTTATCTCTTTAGGGAAATCAAGATGCTTCAAAAAAGTGCGCCTCCCTTTTTCCTGTCATTATTTTTAGTCTCTAATCTATTTCTACATTCTTTTTTTTTTTATCGCACTTTTGAAAAGATTTTTATCAAAAATATATAAGCCTATCTAAATCTGATTTCAGCATCGCTAAGAACATTGCTCAGACCATGAGACACTCGATTCTCAACACGGATATTCGAACGATCAAGCAATTCTTGAAGGTTCGGATATGGAACATCACATGGTCCAAAATTGGTTCTTGCTTCGACTTTTTCGTCCAAAAAAAAAGGGAGGACCACAAATTTAAAGTTTCTAAAATGAAATTTCTCTAAAGAGATAGTGCAAAGGTTCGCACGTAGAGGTTACATACTATCCAGGATAAATAGTCAAATAATTTAAAGATTTCTTTTTGAGTTTTTGTGTTTCAGTTTTAATTTGTTCTGTAGATCAGTCCATCAGTTGTGTATAAAAAGTTAAATGCTCTGTCTAAATAAATGGTCGCCAATAAGCGTCCGTTGATTCGGCAGAATTATTATTATGTTTCTTATGTTTCCGGAGTCTTATGTTGGACAGTCCTTGTTTGCTTTGGGTTTTTCGCTCCGGTCGAATATCAACGATGCACATACATGGAGGACACTTCGGTATATTATGTTTTATTTTACTTTGAGGCCATAGGCGCGTTACCTGAGTAGATATTTTTATATTTTTTTTTTATATTCATTGTTCAACCAGTTCAAAGTCGACCGGAGCGAGCCCATATTCTTGTGATTTACTTTCTCGTATATCTACAGATTGAGGAAGATTTAGGGTTTCATTTGTGGAACTGAATTATTTTTATATATATTTACATTATAAAGGGGGAGGGGGGGGGGGGGGTGATAGAGTAAGCGAAAGCATCGGAATTTATTTTCTAAACGAATAAAACGCGATAGGCTCGTATAGGCGCATGAGTTTACAAATCGCTGGTGCCATTCAAACAAAATCCAATATTGATCTCTAAAAACGTCTCTTTTCGAAAAGACAATTTTAATTTGTAAAATTGATACTCGACTTTTACACAACACTTTCGTTCTATAAAATCGTTTTTAATAATTTTGAAGGTCTAGACGTTTTTAAGGACGAAATCTGAATTATCAAGTGCAAAATTTTATTTTTTACATAGAATAAAGAAAGCAGCGCTGCTCAGATGTTTCAGCTAAAAGAGCGTGTCAAAAAGAATTATTTATGTCTGTTTCTTACTATAATCTACGTTTTAGAAACGTTTTTCTCCGAGCTTTTATCGAAGAGAATTCGTCAAACCAGCTAATTTTTACATTTGGTTAGCTTTATATCTCGAGGTAAAAAAGGCTCGTGAAAAAAAAGTTTATGGAAACGTCTCATTTATATGTTAAGGACATTTTTGAAGTCTTCTTGACAACTGTGTTAGCCAATGGCAGTGCGTCACTTTTCCGACCAGTCACTCGATTTTGCGACTACGTTTCATATGCACATTCAAACTTGATTTATTAAGAGGTAGTATATCGGAGAGAATATGTGGATATCTCGTATTTGTCCCGTTATTATACGATAAAGCATGCGCCTAATTTCTAGATTAGGTGTTTACGTGTGTATGTGTGTAGATGTGTGAGTTCTATATAAGTAGTTTGTATAGCGCATAATCAATAGTTCATAATAATAATAATTTCATATAATAATTCCTACACCAGAGAAAACATTGTTAAACATTATCTGCATCTCATATTACTTTTTTCATCCTTTCAATAATAATGAGTAAACTTGCTTTTTCATTTAGTTATCATAATTATTATTAATCCTCGCTTTAATTTATATTAAACATCCTTCGATATAATATTTATTACAAAATTTGTACTCTTATAGGGGAGGTATCAAGGGACACAGCTGCCTCGCTGCCTTGGGTACATCTTACTCGCACTTTCCTCTTTCCCAGTTTTTCCTTTCTACGTTTTCCTCCTTTTTTTATATTTTCCAACTCTCTAATTTCCGCCTTCTCTTATTTTCCTTCTGGCGAGCTTCAATTCCGGTTGCGTTTTACTTTATCCCGAAAACCAAATATCCACAAGACCTTGGTAAATACATTTTACGGATTTATATATTTTTTATATTTGAACTAGGGTAAAGACACTAATAGTGATCCACTTTTAAGATCATATTAAAAAAAAAGAAATTTTTATATATTTTTGACTTTGAAACTCAATTACCCGAAGTCTTGTCTTTAATTTGAGCCAATAAAATTAAAAATATCTTCACGGGTTCTCAAGATATGACAGAATGATTCCAAGCGTGCCTACGTGGTATTTCAATCAGCGGTCACCGGCGACTTATTGTGCCACTTGAAAAACTTATTGAAAAAAAATGAAATTAACATCACTAATTTCTTGAATCTTATCTTGGATGTAAGCCAATACAATTTCAGAAATCTTCACGGGTGTTCAAGATATGTCAGAAAAATTCTAAGAGTGTTTGCGTGGTATTTCAGTCCGCGGTCACCAGCGACTTATGCTGTAATTTAGAAAAATTACTTTTTTAAACTGAAATTTACAGCCTTGATTTCTCAAATCCTATCCTTAATTTAGGTCAACGAAACTTCAGATATCATCACGGGTTCTCAAGATATGACAGAAAAATTGTAAGAGTGTTTGCGTGGTATTTCAGTCGGCGGTCACCGGCGACGCATACAGTTACTTAGGAAACTTGTTTTAAAGAAACTGGAATTGGCAGTACGTGATATCTAAAATCTTATCCTTAATTTAAGCCAATAAAACTTCCGAAATCTTCGCGGGTTCTCAAAATATGATTTAAAAAAATGCCAAGCGTGTCTACGTGGTATTTCAGTCCGCGGTCACCGGCGACTCATGTTGTAACTTAGGTAACTTGTCTATAAAAAAACTGAAATTGAGAACACGTATTCTCTTGAATCTAATCTTTAGTTAAAGCCAATAAAACTTCATAAATCTTCGCGGGTTCTCAAAATCTGAAAGAAAAATTCCAAGCGTGTCTACGTGGTATTTCAGTCCGCGGTCACCGGCGACTTATTGTACCACTTGAAAAACTTATTGAAAAAAAAAATGAAATTAACATCACTAATTTCTTGAATCTTATCTTTGATGTAAGCCAATACAATTTCAGAAATCTTCACGGGTGTTCAAGATATGTCAGAAAAATTCTAAGAGTGTTTGCATGGTATTTCAGTCGGCGGTCACCGGCGACTTATGCTGTAATTTAGAAAACTTTTTTTTTGACTGCAATTAACAGCCTTAATTTCTCAAATCCTACCTTTAATTTAGGCCAATGAAACTTTAGAAATCATCACGGGTTCTCAAGATATGTCAGAAAAATTCTAAGCGTGTCTACGTGGTATTTCAGTCGGCGGTCACCGGCGACGCATACAGTTACTTAGGAATTTGTTTTAAAGAAACTGAAATTGGCAGTTTCTCACTCCTTTTACTAACGAATAATCACTTTTCAAAGTTATCAGTGATTTTTATTAAGTGTGGCCCACTATCAGTGTCATTACTCTATTTGTCTCTGAAATATTTTATATAATTTTTATGATAATTTATTTTTGTAAAGTCTATTGGATATTTGGTCAGCGTGGATTAATTCTCTCGATAGAGATCAATCCTTCAGTAAAATGTCCCAATATGAACCGAAAGTAGCCAGGTCTCTACTGAAATGTGATAAAACTTCAACCACGATGCAAAAACTAAATTTAATACATTTTCTTCATTTCGATTTTCGGCCGAAAATATTTCCTTTCTCTGAATCGCCTCATCATTTTAGGCTCGTTAATACGACACGAAAAGGGATAAAGGATTCGTTTCGGGTTCTTGTTTGCCGACTACTCGAGACGTCTGCCAATTAAATTAAAACCTCAAACTTATTCCAGAATGAGTGACAATAAGAGGATCGTCAACCTACATTATACCGTATTTACCCAGGAATCCAAAATTTCCTTTAGCTCATTTTTATATGTTTTTTAATCAAAAAAAATTAGCTGCACCGTGGTTTCGTTCTAAACACTTAGATTTCTTTTACGCGATAATAAAAAACAACGCGAATAATAACGAGGATTTTGAAGGAGGAATCTACGGGATAAAACGTTGGATTAAATAGACGTTGGATTTGGATTATTCTAATCAGAAGTGGAAAGTGTTCTCGCATACTTCGACCATTCGGTTATACACGCATACACACGCGCACGAGCGACAAAATACATGTCCCAATTTTCAAAAAAGGAGTGTAAATAAAATAGTAAATTAATTTACAAATCTTTTTCCAATTGGGAAAGTGACTTTTTGGTCGCTCATGGCCTAAGCTGATGGGATTGTGACTAGAGACGTACGAAGATTTCTTATGACTCGGATTCGGAACCGAATAATTTAGATTTATCGATTCGCACATCCCCAGGCTCGACTATATATGATTAAACACTAATTATGGACAATTAGGATACGCGATGAATATATGTTCGACAATTACGAGACGCTCAAATGGTATGGCGTTAATTGCTTATTTGAATTGTGTAATAATCAAATCACTACGGATATTACATCAAGATTGTAAAGAAATCCTTTCAAAAAGCTTAGTTGCTTTTTTTTTATTTTAGTTTTAATTCAGCAGTCTACTACTCTCCGCTGGTTCCTGCACATTTCGTCGGATGGCGCCTTCGCCGAGGAATCGATTTTTCAATAAAACGAGACTATAATTGTAATCAATAATTCCAAACTGGATTGATCAAGTCTCTAATTACAAAACCACTTGGTAATTTTGAAAATCGAACAGATTTTTTTTTCAAAAAGGTACTCTCAACTCCAGTAAGTGAAGAATTTCTCATTCCTCGAATTTTATCTCTAATTTGAAGTTTCCGAATCAGCAGTAAAACTTGAGTCAATTTTGTCTGGAATTATCTGGGCTGGAATTTCGTCGTCTCTGGAAATTTGTCACAAGTTCGATTTCCAAAATAAATTAAAACTCGCGACTATATTCTTTTTTAAAAAAATTCCTTCTTTCTCCTTATTATCTCAAAATTTCTTAATTCTTTAAAGGTTATCATATCGCTTTCGAATACATTTAGCCAATTATTTCGCCCCCCATTTCAGCCCCGACTCGTTCGAACTCCTCTGCCCTCGAATTAAAGTTATAAAAATAATGTTTAAAACTAATTTTGACAATCATTGTTTGGTAAAACTAATACCGAATTAATAAAGCCTTATGCTAAATAAATAGAAAAATAAAATTTAAAAATTCTCTCATGTCAAATGAGGATTACAAAAAAATAAATTACTTTCTCCCATCTTGTAGAGAACGTAGGTAAGCGTAATTTGGCCCCCTTCCAAAAATTTTTCGAAAAAATATTTGCTAAAGGAAATTGAACGAGAGGAGGCTCTCTTTTCGCCATACCAATAGGTTTCTATTAACGAGTCGATCGAGCGGCACTTTTATGCTTCCTCACTTTTTTTGAAAACTCTGTCAGTTGTTCCGTTTGGTCCGCACTACCAGCATGATTTACTTTGCACTGCAAAATACTTGTTACTATTTTTGATCGCTTCCATGCCTGCCGTCCGATCGGTTTCCTCCTTACGAATTACATCGACTAAAACCTAATTCTAAGTAACCTAATATCGAGATGGGTATGACCTTTTCAGATGAAAATTTGGATTCTAATCTCTTACGACTATAGAGGATATCAACGACATTGCAAACGGTGTAAAATTCGAAATGCGCGCTTCCAGAGCTTTTAACGACAACGAATTACACACGAATTTGAGCTTTTTTTCATCAATCTTTTTCGACATCACACCATTCTCTTTTAAATTGTAATTTACAGAGAATCGCAGATATACCCCTTTTTCCGAGACCATCTTGTCCTTTTTTAACGATGACTTATTTACATCGCTTTTTGAAAATGAAAAAAATATTTTAAAACTTTTAGTTTCGACCATTCCTCTTTTTTCCGTCGCCGTTTCAATTCTTCGCACTCAAACGTTGTGCAACGAACTTATGTTAAAAAAATAGGGTAGAAAAATTATCCATCTAATTTCGAACCTTACCGAATCTAAGAGTTGCTCTTCGCGTTTTTTTTCTCTCTTAATAACACAGCCGAATCAAAAATGCCCCGATTTTCTTCCCTTCTCTCTAATTTATACGCAAATTCCTTAATTTAGTCTCCTAATTTTTCATGAATCCTAATCCTACCCTTAAATCGAATTACGATCAAACTTGGAAAACGTACAAAAACTTGGCGCCAATTTGGTAATTTCGTAACTTTACTTTTTAATTTTTAAACTTTACACTCGTCCTTTTCGCGATCGATTTTATCGAATCACCATGTCTGCATTGTCGAAGTTCTACTTGGGGTTCTAATAATAAATCAAACTAAATCAAGACTCCACGAAGAACACATATTCTTTTAAAGAGATATTTACCAATTTTTTTATTTACAAAAAAAAGCATCAAATGTATCATGGAGTCTCCAAAAAGTCCAATGAGTGACGTATACATCAATAAATTTGTCCAACAAGAAGCAGAGAATGGAAAAGGATAAAAATATCTCTGTTTTTATTCATTTCCATCCAAGATTCTTGCGGACTTCGAACAGCCGTTTTCCTATTCTAATTCTAATGATAATCTGTGGAGCGTTTATGCGCGACTAATGGATTAAATGGTTAGAGAAATAGACATGTTTGAAGGAATTAGCACATTCATACCTCTTTCATTCGTTTGGTGACCCTACAGGGAAAAATGGTAAGTGGGATCGATAATTGCGATAAGTTCCTATAAACTATCGATTATTACCTTACGTACTTAAACAAAAAAGATTTATTAATCCGCGAAATTCACTTTTACTCGCGAGCTACGGAGGTGTTTTCATTATGTCTCGGTTATACATTTTCGTGTAGAAGTGTTAATATTGTGAGCTTTATCGAATAGGAGCCACGGTTTGAGGATAAGGAAGAGCAATACTCATTTCCTGAAGTTGTTAGACCTGAGCTTTCTACCTCACATTCGTTTTTCCATTCGATTCATTTTCCTGGTTCCATCTTCAATTCTGCACGAACTATTGAGAGACTGACTTTTACGAAAAGCCACTATATTTATTCTCAATGATAAGATTGCAGAGTTTCATCAAAGTCATTCCAACAACATATCCGTTAAATCCTTTCATCTTCCCCTGCAAGTCCTTCTTTTCTGCCAACGTTTCATTAGGCCTCGGTCGAGGAGAGCGACTCTTGTGAAACCAGAAAAGAAAACCTGCCTTTTGAAAATGTTAACTCTCGTCGATCTCATAAAATTGAAACGCCACTTTCGGTGTGAGATACCCGAGTGAGCAGTGACGCTAAAAGGTAATAACAACGCTATTTTCTATGTACATTTGTACCTTGGCTAACATCCGATCGATTCGATTTTCGCCGAGCTCCCAGAATTAGAAGCCTGACACTGATAACTCAAATCCTAATCGAATTCTATTAGAAGATTTTTTTTTATTAAACAGGATCGATTATTGAAATGATTAGCTCACAGAAAAAACTAGGCGGCAGCACATTACGCAGTACAACTTGACTCTAGCGGAGAGGAGGAGAAGAAATCTTATCTTTAGTTTAGGCCAATAAAACTTCAGAAATCTTCACGGGTTCTCAAGATATGATAGAAAAATCCCAAGCGTGTCTACGTGGTATTTCAGTCCGCGGTCACCGGCGACTCATGCTGAAAGTTAGGAAACTTGTTTATAAAAAACTAAAATTGAGAGCACGTATTCTCTTGAATCTTATCTTTAATTAAAGCCAATAATAGTTCAGAAATCTTCACGGGTTCTCAAGATATGATAGAAAAACCCCAAGCGTGTCTGCATGGTATTTCAGTCCGCGGTCACCGGCGACTGATGCTGAAAGTTAGGAAACTTGTTTATAAAAAACTGAAATTGAGAGCACGTATTCTCTTGAATCTTATCTTTAGTTTAAACCAATGAAACTTCAGAAATCTTCACGGGTTCTCAAAATATGAAAGAATAATTCCCAGCGTGTCTACGTGGTATTGCAGTCGGCGGTCACCGGCGACTTATTGTGCCACTTGTAAAACTTATTGAAAAAAAAACTGAAATTGAGAGCACGTATTCGCTTGGATCTAATCTTTAGTTCAAGCCAATAAAACTTCGGAAATCTTCACGGGTTCTCAAAATATGACAGCAAATTTTCAAGCGTGTCTACGTGGTATTTCAGTCCGCGGTCACCGGCGACTCAAGCTGTAACTTAGGTAACTTGTGTATAAAAAAACTGAAATTGAGAGCACGTATTCTCTTGAATCTTATGTTTAGTGAAAGCCAATAAAACTTTAAAAATCTTCGCGGGTTCTCAAATTATGATAGACAATTTTCAAGCGTGCCTACGTGGTATTTCAGTCGGCGGTCACCGGCGACTCAAGCTGTAACTTACGAAATTTGTTGATAAAAAACTGAAATTAACAGCACGTAATCTCTTGAATCTTATCTTTAATTCAAGATAATGAAGGAGCAAAATAATAAATGAGGAAGAGAAGCAGCTTGTTTTCTTACACCCAGTTTTTTCTGTGCTGCTGCAAAGTTGAGTCAAGTCAACTAGGTCGACTCTGCTTTGCAGCTTCTATGAAATTCTCAAAAAAGCGAGCAATTGGAATGTTCATCTATGCTGACAACTGGGAACTCGACTCCTTCAACCGCAGTGTGAAAGACAGCCGGCTGTAGTGTTTCTGATGACAAACAACCCGCTTGGCTCTCGTCAAAAATCCCTGTCCCTGTCTCACAGTTCTGTATTATCCAGAAGAAAGAAATAATTGAAAGCGAGACTTCAAAGTAATAATTAGGATAATATTGGAAAGGTCCAAAAAGAATCATTCAAGAGCCAAGAGTCTATCGCACGTCGGGGAAACAAAATCGCTCTCAGTAGCGCCACTTGATAAAATTTGTCTCTTTCCTCCAACCAGTAACAACTGACAATCTACATATAATTACACGACTTACAGGAATAGTGGAATAATTTTTCTAGTGCTCCGAGTAGAAACAGTGGGTAGATGCGTGGAGGGATTAAAAATCTGTGAAACTTAATCGGGACTTTGCCAGGATTACCAGAGAGTCTCCAATTCCGTCTCCTCTTTCACGAATCCTTTAGTTTTAGGCAAACCTGACAAGAGAGACTCTCCGATGTCCGAGGCTCGCTTAATCACATTTTATCCTTTCATTTCACTGTAGCCATGTTGGCACGTGTCTCGTTTTGTACGTTGTAAAACCTTAAAGAATTCTACAAGGCTATTTTTTTGTTACTATTTGTTATTCCGAACGAAAGTCTCGATTTTTTCTTACAAGGAAAGCTTTCCTTTTTCATATATCTGGTTTTGTCTATCGTCTTTAACGATCGCACTGGTCAACAAAATGATATGAGTCCATGAAGCGGGACGTGCCCTTTCCAAGGATTGTCGAATTAGCTCGACAGCTTTAACGATCCTCAACCTTTTTCTGCATCAAAAAACGAAAAAAATAACTCGGATATAGATCACTAATTAGTGATAAAAAAAAAGATCGTAAAAAATGTCAAGAATAAACGGACATCTAAAAATTTGAAGGCCGTATTCGAATGCAACCTGAAAAACTTCTGCGGAAAGGCAAAGTTCAGTTTAATGGACACATTTATCACATTTTTCTGACCAGTTTTAGAGACAGGAAGCGGGAAAGTAATTGTAATCGCGCGATTATATAAATTGCAGGATAATCTACACATCGAAAGGTACCTGACCTTTTCCAAATGAGTACGAGAATCAACGTGGATGTATTATGGAGTTTACACTACGGAACGAAACCTGTCGCTTTCCTTCTTAATTACAGAGTGGATCCGATGACAGTGCTCCTAAGTCAACGATCGAATTATCAAATACACAATACAAACTGTGGTAAATCGAAACGATTGAGATTACTATAGTACATATAGAAATGTCTACGTAACGTCTAGATATATCGTGGCGCGATAATATCGCTTGTTATGCTTCTCGATTCGCGGTTCGGCTGATAAAACTGTGGGTGTGTAATCCTTCAGAAATAATTAATTACTACTGCGCAAAAACTATTCGATAATTTGCAATCATAACGCAATGATAATAATGTAATAAGAAGCATCGTTATTAAACCGATCTCCAATTAACGGAATAAGAAAAACAGGTAAATTCGACTAAAGGCAACGATAAATCAAAAAATTAAAATTATAACTAAGGTTCAGCTTCGGTGTTTGATGGGATTTCAACAAATCCTGTGACTGCAGTAATTTTAATATTACTTGACCTGAGAACATCAAATATCAAATTGAAAAATGAAGTAACTTTAATCTTACTGTTGTCACACTATTGAATTCATGTGATATTTTCCCGTTTCAGACTCCACATTAAATATATCTTGCAAAAAAAATTGATATCAGAGGGATCATTATCATCACCTCGCAATCGATGTGGGGTTCGAACGGAAAAGAAAAGGGAATTCAAGTCACACCAGATGATCACAAAATATCACCATGTCTCGCGACAATGGCACGCGTAATATTCTAATCAGCTACGCGTCCGGTTTACCTTATATGTATAAACCACGATTGTTCCGATGCCGATAAATGTTAAGATTCCGATATCATACTTTTACCTTATTCTGAGCAAAGTCACAAGGAGAACAGATTCCAGAAAATAATTTAGATCTCCCTTAGATCTAAAATCAGATATTTACAGTTTGTATTTCTGAAGTCTTTTCTCCCTTGAAATTGCAGACTACAAATACGTTTTAAGAAAACGAGTCGGTTTTCGTTAATCATGTACCTGGCGTAGTTTCTTAATTTTTTATACGCGTACCTACGTGTTCGCGAACCGATGTCCCGACACTTTAAATGTCTTCGTTATCATCGGTTCTGAATCACTGATAGTATCTATGTAGTTGTCTACCACAGCTGAAAGTCTTACTTCCTACGATACACCTTAAGAGTGCACATGATAATGCGCATCCTGTGAAAACGATTGTTGTTTACCTTACAGTCGATTACGAACCATCGATTCGAAAATCACGCTAAAAAAACGACTCACCAAACACTCAAATATCCGTTCGGAAATACCTATAATATTACATGACACGATAACCTACCACCGGAACGCTACGTCTCACCGATTTCCTCGCGATAGCCTTTTTTTTTTGTCAACGTTCAACGCGATCTGAGACTGAACAATAAATAAATCTCCCGGTCTCTTAAATTTTACCCCAAATGTAAATCGACTCACAACTCTCTTAATCTCGCAATGACTATTCTAAACTCTATTCATATTTCAACCACATAACTCTCAAACTCTTCCTTTCTCTCCTCAACTTTACCCTCTCCATATCCCCTCCTTTCAACTTATCAACTTATCCAACGCGATTGCTTCTATAATATATATTCAAAAGATCGAGCTATATATTTTATGTATATAATATATATAATTAATATATATTACTTTGTAAAATCGACGTCCCGGCCACTCGCTTGAAGAAACCGAGCATACCCATAAATCTCTCTTCTAAAAACATCGAT
The DNA here is from genome assembly GCA_932178445.1 of Andricus quercusramuli. Taxonomy (NCBI): domain Eukaryota; kingdom Metazoa; phylum Arthropoda; class Insecta; order Hymenoptera; family Cynipidae; genus Andricus; species Andricus quercusramuli. The sequence continues at coordinate 90,115 of CAKNXH010001499.1, read as the reverse complement.
ACAAAAATTTCACTCTGACTATCGTCTCCGAAGACGAGTCGCCTCGGAGATGCTGGAGCGACCCGCCTCTGACGACACGAGTAGGTATAGCAAATGTATAAAATCGTACGATTATCGGAATAAAAAAGTTAGCCTAACTATCGTAAACCTTAGTACATACAATTACGTCGAGTCTACAATCAAATAGAAAAGACTTATAGAATTCTGTTAGAAGACTCGCGGATCTCATTCAGAAAAGGATCTACACTCACCAGTCTCAAGAGAAATTGACCCAGGTCGAGTTTTTTACTTTTCGTCTGGTCGAGCAAATCCTTTTCCCCTTGGCGTTCTATATACCAGATATATGGAACGTTACTCTCTTAAGGACATTCAGTTGATTCCGGTTTTACTGGGTCAGCTTTCAAGACCAAAGGGTTGAACATTTTGTTCTAATGTTTTGTATACGCATTCTGAATATTCTCTTCTTCTCTCGAAGTTATTTTTCAGCAAAACTGTTTCTATTTTGTTTTATAATCAGAAAAAGCAATTTTAATACACGTGGAAAAAGCAACCTAGCTGGCTGCTTTTTTTGCTTAAGCGCGGCTGAAAATAGGTTTATGCAGCGCGTCTGAAGCTAGGTTCATGCATAGCGTCTGAAGCTAGGTTCATGCATAGCGGCTGAAGCTAGGTTCATGCATATCGTCTGAAAATAGGTTCATGCATAGCGTCTGAAAATATGTTTACGCAGCGCGTCTGAAGCTACTTTCATGCATAGCGTCTGAAAATAGGTTTACGCAGCGCATCTAAAATTTGATTTACTCAGCGCGTCTGAAGGTAGGTTTACGAATCTCGCCTGAAAGTAGGTTTACACAGCGCGTCTCAAGTTGGGTTTACTCAACGCATCTGCAAGTAGGTTTACGTATAGCGTCTGAAAATGGGTTTAAGCAGCGCGTGTAAAAGTGAGCTTAAGCAACGCGTCTTAAGTTTGATTTACGTAGCACCTCTGAAGGTAGGTTTACGCAGCGAGTCTGAAGAAAGGTTTACGCAGCGCGCCTAAAAAAAGGTTTACGCCGCGCGTCTGAAGGTAGGAGTTTTCTGCAGCATCCACTTTTCCCTCTTTTATCAACAGCGTTATCCAATTTTTTGTCACTTTCATATTAATCATATTTTGAATAATGAAATATTTTATTATACTGCACAACGTGCCACGAAATTCTCGGAATAAAACACGCTCCTACTAGACGTGATAATACTTTTCCAACTTTTTCAGCCATTTCCGCACAAAATAGAAACCGTTTTACTAAAAAACAGCTTCGAGAGAGAAAAAGGATAATATTTATAATACGTGCGCAAACAATTAGAAAAAAATATTCAACCATTTGGCCGTAAAATCTGACCCTGTGAAATTGGATTCCAAAACCTATTACAATATTTTCTCCTCTTTTAAAATCATTTCCCTCTGATCTCGTCATATAGATTCCACTTTATTCTCTCTTACGTTTCTATAGGTACGTCGATCCGATTATAGGGAATATCGGTACAATTTCGAGGTAGGCGCGATCGAATCGGTTTAACGTTCGCGGTTCCACAAAATCACCGAATTTTATTATTTACTTGAAACGAGATAATCTTCCACTTGAAAAAGGGGACCTCGCCACATTTTCCCATTAACAGAATCAAAAGAGAACAATAATTTACCTACTCTTAAGTATCGACTATTTCAATAACAGAGGACATTAAAATCTAAAATATTTTTCAGAAATCTGTTCCTGGGACTGGCGAGGATGAAAGCAAAACTTTCCCTTCCCTCAATCATAAAGTTGATGCGGTCATGTTAGGAAATGAATTGAAAATAGTAGGGAGTACACAATTTTCGTATTATAGAATTGAATCTTCGCGTATTAGAAATTTCTTATATTAAACTTTTCATAATTGTCTCTCCGTTAATGCTTTCATCTTGGGCAACCAGGTGAAATCGGCAACGAGGCGACAGAAAGAAAAATTAATCGAGAGAAACACTCTGATCGGGGCAACTAAGTCGGTGGTAACGAAAATTAACTAATCGAACAATCTTAATTTTAATTAAAGAAAAGAGGCCGCCGCCTCTTCTCGTAACTCGAATTTTGTACATTGACACAACTAAGTAACCTACAATTACGTTTAGCTAGAAATAATTACTTTTTGGCTAGAATGACTCTTAGCTACGTCGAGGAAAGTATTTCTCCCAGCGAGTCACTTGGACTATCCTCTTGTTCGAGTCACTTTTGGCACTCTGAGAAACATTCGAAATGTGGCTATCCAAAATTTTTTAATGTTTTTTTTTTCACTTTTTTCTGATTTTTTAAGCAGTTTCTTGAGTAACGGTTCCTGAATTTTTATTAACTTTCCGAAAATTGTAAAAATTATTGAAGAACTGGTTACTCGAGAGGACTACGCTGTATCTATTAAGTATAGAGCGTAAATGCATATAATAAAATAACATAAAATCTTGGGAGTGCACAGTGGGACAAAAAATAAATATTTTCGACAAATCAGTCTACAGGTCACATTTTTTATCCGATGTGGACGTTCTTTTTTTTTTAAATTAAAGCTGACTGGATTGACTTTGTTGATAATACCTTTTTTTGCCGATTTGTCCACAAAAAAATCAGTTTTGTCCCACTGTGGAGCGGTCACTTTATGGGACAGCCGCTATGTTTGGAAAGCAACGACCAGCATCGCCAAAAATTTTCCTTAAAATTTGGTTGCCTCGGCTCTCTATCTACATTGGCCTTGGCTTCGCCAAAACGCGCCGCTTGAAAAAACGCTTCAAGATAATTTTCAGGAGTAACGGAAAATAAAAAATAATCATGTTAAAATTAAAAAATATATTAAAAAGAATGATTACAGAAAGCAAATCCAATGTGGTTGCGTGACTAAAAATTATATACAAAACTCACCGAGGATTGATTCATGTCACGCTTTGGGACTGATATTTCTCACTTGATAATAAAAATAAAAATTTCGAAACGTTGAATTAACGTTTCTTGATCAATACCGTAAGCCGGGGCTAAGCGGAGCATATGTGGGGAAAAGCGGCGCACAATTCTGCATTTACGACACTTGCTTCTTCTAGATTTTTAAATTGAAGTTCTACAATTTTTAGTTGTAAGCCTCTATACGTTTTTCCTAAAAGAAGCAAATGTCGCATTCAGAATTGCAGAATCGAGGGTGCACAGCTTTTCCCCACATGTGCCACTTAGCCCCAGTTTACGGTAACTCCCTTGCCTTTATATTCTTTGCATTTTTATATTTCTTATTGTTTATACTTTGTATGGTATACTTTGTACTGTATACTGATTAGTTGCTACTTTGTGTTTTGTAAAGTGATATATAAAACCGGGTTCGTTTTCTCAATGGCGCGGGCTGGACGCTGTCTTAAGGCGAATGTTTCGCACGTGTCTGCAGATCCTTAAACAAAATAACATGGCCGCGTAAACGTACAAACTAATAAAATGTAAAAAAACAACGTTATCGATTATCTAAGTAACAAACAATAGTATTCTTCCCCGTATACGAAGTGGTTTATACAATGTTGAAGAGACATTTGATCGGCTGATCTGTCTTATACATCAATTTCATATGTAGCTTGAACAACTGGATAAGAAGACTCCGGGGAGTTGCCACGTTTACCGCAACCACGTGCAAAGATTTCGTGCAAATAATTTTTATACTGCGAGATGCACGGGAGACGGCGAAGTTTCTCAGTGGACGCCAAAATCTCGCATTACAGGGAATAATATTCCACCATGAGTTACAAGCTACGCTGAACTATATAGTTTTGACCAATTTCGAATTAATTTCTTCAAATCAAGGTCCAGTCATAAAAAAACTTGAACAAACTAAAATGCCATTTGGGACGAGGAATCTCATCGAATTCCTCTTTTTTTTAAAAAGTCCGTTTGGAAAGAACTTCTCAAATCAATTAACTAAATATGTGCATGGTGCAGTCAGAAAAAACAAATCATCTGCTGGCTTTAGAAAACTAAAAATTGCCTACAAGTTTGAATCTTATCAATTAAGGGTTTAGCCATAAGAGGTCGATTATTTTCGTGTCCCCTCGGCGTCCGCGGTGAAACATGTCCGTCAGTCACTCGAATCGATCCTAATCAACGTAATTATCACCGACGACGTCGTCGTGCAAGAAGACCTGGCACGGCGCTCACCTCTCTCTCTCTCTCTCTCTCTCTGCTTAAGTAGGCCATCTTCCCCTGATTTTTCGTTTTTGCGTAAACAAAAGAGCTCTGTTTTTATAATGCGAATTGAAAAAAAAAGAGTCTAAAGTAAGGTCGCCCGGAGTAGAGTGAGCAGCGGATTCAAGGAAAGGTGGTCCCCTGCAGTGTTTAGGCGGTTTACTAGATTCCCTAGTGGTTACGGCCACTGACTGTAGAGCTGAAATTGCTCGCGGGTGAAACAGGATGAGAGGGGCTTCACAAAGTGGGCGTCCACAGCCCTGCAGTGTGGACAAGCGAATACGCGACTATAGTCAGAGTAGAAGTTGAGTCGCTGATGAGGGTAGATCAGAGGCTTCTGGCAGCTGTTGCACTGAAACATAAAGAGGGTCCCTTGTCTAGAACAGGTTCTTCGCCAGGTTCTCTTAAATAGGTCATCATTTAGGGATCGTCCACAAATTGCGGCAGGTGTTTTTCTGCAAATTTCATTTTTTTTATTGAAAATTAAACTGTTTTGTTAAAACTTGCTTTTTTTTTTCTTGAAGATTCATCATTGTAGTTGAATTTGAGTTGAAAACTCTTTTGAGGTGAATCGGGTAAGCGAACGCTAATAATTTAAAAGTGGATTGGACTTGTAAGTGCTGAAATAGTTACCTTTAATCGATCGGTGCAACATGGCATGGCGGCGAAAATATCATAACTATACATTGTACCCAGGACCAGACTGGAGCCATCCCATGGTTGGGTGCAAGAACGACAACGAACTGGTGCATTGCCACTGCCTTCAAGGCAACTCATGCATACCGCCGACAAGAATTGTGTACGACCCTCGACTTTGACCTGAAACAGAGAAGCAAATAACTCATTGATTAAAACATTAACTGCTGGCATCATATCGGTTTAGTAGTTCAATTTTAGCTAAAAAAGGGGATCAAAAGTCAAGTTTGAATTTTTTTTAAAGGTACTTTTATCAGTAGATATATTTTGATTGCTTATTCAACATTAATACGAATAAATAAAGTAGGATATCAATTATTATAAACTCGCTGGAATGTAAAGTAGAAAAGGCAGAATTTTATAGAAGGAGGTTCCTCTTACCAGTTACCAACATCTGGTTCTCGCCAGATGTTCACCACGTTCATCTGGTTCTCACCAGATGTTCACCGCAAAAGGGATTGAAAGGGCATTTAATTTATTATGAAATACTTCTTATATTATACGGGTGCCTAGTGAAAATTGAATATTAATCATTTTAGTTGAAAATTCAACTCTTCGATTGATCATGTAGCTATTTTGTTAAAAATTCGCCTTTTTGGAATGAAACAAACTATTTTATATTTAAAATTGAAACCTTTCTTGGTTTAAAATTCGATGCTTTTGCTAGAAAGCCATATTATTTTTGGTAGAAAATTCAACTACCTTTTGAAAAATTGCTTTCCCTGGATTGATAATGCAAACATTTTCTTGAAAATGCATCTTTTTTTGATTGATTTCAGCTGTACTTTGATCAATCGTTTCATATGATAATCGTTTTAGTAAAAATATTGTCCCTTTGGATTAATTTCTATTCATTAATTTCATTACATTTTATTTCCTTTTTAAAAGATGTTGGTCTGTGAAGCCTATTGCATCTAGAAAGCTGTTTTGGATTTGAAACTACAGAATTGATTTATCTTTCCGGTTGTTTTTCCACTAAATCTATAGACACTTTTTCCTTGTCGAAGATGTCCTTCAATTCAACAAAATCAGCAAATAAATCGTTTACGAATTACTTGAAATTGGTATCATCAAGAAGAATCGCTTGAAAAACGTCTTGTTTCCGAATACCTTGAATATCTGTTCATGACCTTGAATATCTGTTCATGGTTCTAAAAAAGTTAATTGAGACTTTGTAAAAAAGGGTACAATTGATTCACAATCCTCGAATTCAGTTTCTAAAAACTTTTAATTCATATAAAAGTTGTAATCTCAAGTGATCATTGGTTGACTTTGAAAATCAGTCGGTATCAGCGTTTTTAGACAAATTTATTTACGGACAAGAAGCTTAACCATGTCTGGTTTTTGCAAGTAGAATGAAAGAGAAAAATATAGAAAGAGAATAAAATTGAAGAGTCATCCTCTCAATGTCTTGATGGCTGAGTGTTTGTTCTCCAAACTCGAGAGCATCAGCTTTAGAAGCCAGAGAGAGTGAATCTTTCTTGAAACTAGAGAACGGAAAGCCATCCTTTATGTTCTTGTCTCTGCTTCAAGGGGACATAAATTCCCTTATGGGAAGCGCTGATATGACGGTCGCGAAAGGGACAGTGAAAATTCAGACTGGCGTGTCTTATCTTACCTCAGCGCAGGCGTGAGAGTGCTGCCTCGGAGACAGGAAGAAGGTACCATCTACGAGAGGATACCTATCAAAGACTAGCATCGCTACTCGGCAAAGGACGCAGGATACCCTTGACCACTGCAAGGCTGCCAAGGTCGAGAGGATGAAGCATCTGGTGTCGTCGTTGCCATGATTTCCCTCATCTTCCATCTGAAACAATAATTAATCCAACATTAATATGAATAAATAAAGCAGGATGATCAATTATTATGATCTTGCTAAAACGCAAAGTAGAAAAGACACGAAGTTAGCATTAGTTACGATCTATCAACATCTGGTTTTTACAAGATGTTCACCAGATGCAACTGGTTCTCATCAGCTGCTAGCAAATGATCTTTCACATTCGGAAAGTTTTTCATAAATCTGTATTAATCTATATTGGTTAGGAACTCAATGACCTTATTAAAAATTTGCTTTCTTTGCAACACAAAGTAGAGGAGACACAAAGCTACCTTTTACCATTTACCAACATCTGTTTCTCATCAAATGTTCACCGGATGCTAGTAAATGGTAAGAGGAATCTAGAGACATATCTTGCATATTCCAGTGATATTCAATGTAAAGAGTCTTTCCCCCCTGGGAAAATTTTCATAAATCTACCCTGGCCTTGAAGATACTTTGAAATGACTTTGAAACGACCTTGTTTGAGAGGAAAGCTCTGGATACGAGCCATCATCACTATTCTGAGTACTGTTCTTGGCTGTGAGAGAAACATCCCACCCTCGTAAGATCCATTATTTGCCGGCTGGATACTGGCTGAGCTATCGCACTTTACTTTATGATCTGGGCTGGTGGGAGGTCAGGATGAGAGAGTTAGATGGCGCTAAGCGCAAAGCAAGAGCTCGTAATCAGGAGGCTACATAATCTGAATATTTCGTCGCCATCTCGCGGCTCGTAAGCTGAGGCAATAATGGCACGATGTCAACAAAGGTTGCCTCCGCATCCGCCTCGGTCGTTAAATCGTCAAAGGGCGGACCCGGAGGGGTGGTTGTGGGAGTACGCCATCGCATCGTCGTCGAGGGATACACCACGGCAGACGTGGACGTTTATAACCACCGTAAATATCCCCGGGTCATAAGACGGGGGCCCGGTGTTATACGCGGCTTTAAAACTTGAGCCGCCTGTGGAGAAACGATGTGAAAACCGAGAGAAAACTGTCTTTCTTCCTAGAGTTCTATACGTGCCGTGCTTCCAAATTTAATTTCTCGCTGTGAAATTCTTTATTGGAGTTTACACTTTTTTATTTTCATTTAAAGTCCCTATCTAGGGCAGTATCAGAAAGTGCGTCTCTTTTAATGGTATGGCTGAACGAAGTTTGAGTGATAGTTGAATGTTAATGGGATACTTTTCTTTCCAGACGAAAACTGAAATAATCGATCATGCCCGTTTAGAAAAAAGGCAATTTTTGAATTGCAGGAAATAGAAACTTCATAAAAATAAAAACTCACAAAAAAAAAGCATTAAATAAAACTATATAATATTATAGATACTATGCCGGACCAAACATAGGCTTGCTCTACTTAAAACTCTAGATAGGAAAAACTATTATTCCAGACTTCTAGAGACTATCCACATTTTCTCAAATAATAATATTTTATTTCTTTTTAATCTTTACGAGGATTCTGAGCGCATAAATGTAGAATTCCATCTCGGGAAGGGGATTTGGTTCACATTTTGTTGCCACATAAACTTGGATACTTACGGAGAGCAATATTTTTCAAGGGAAAACAGAACGATCGTTGAGAAACGAAATCGTCTGAAGCAGGACCAACAGGAAAAAGACGTAAGACGTTTAATCGCGATTCACTTGGCGTCTTGCAAAGCTTTGCCATTCGACCCTTAAAGTAAACCTAGTTGAGTTGCTTCTGACAGTTTTCGAAACGATATATCATATCTGTTTAGTAGTTCAATTTCAGGTAAAAAAGGGGATTAAAAGGGTATTTTAATAATTAAATATTTTTCATATTATATCGGTATCTCGTGAATATATCAATTATTATAAACACGCTGGAATATAAAGTAAACAAGGCACAATGTTAAAGAAGTAGGTTTCTCTTACCAGTTACCAGCATCTGGTTCTCTCCAGATGTTCACCAGATGCATCTGGTGTCTCACCAGATGTTCACTAGTGAATATTGAATCACTTATTCCGTCTTTTATTGAGAATTCATCTTTTTTGGACTATATATCGCGTGAAAAGTGTTCTTTAATCACATATCGAGTTGAAGTCGAGGTACAAGATTCGAGAGAATCTTGAGTTTTTCAAAAAACTTCTCACGTGATAAATCTGCTTTACAAAGTCATAAGCAGCTCTACTAGGATTCATTCGACGTGGAGTTTCATAAGCTTTCTAACCGTTAGACACAATGTCTAGCCTCATTTCCGACAGAGTTAACGTGTTTCAAAATGATGAGTGATTTTTATTGCCACTCGCTTTAGCCGTACAGATAAGTTCCAACGATAGTGCACATATATCCGTAATTCGCAAAAGTTAATATCCTCTCCATGGGAAACCGTAGTGAAACAGCAGAAGGCAAATAGAAAAAAATATGTTACTTTGGTGGTCAAATTTTCGGACACGTGTTTGGGAAATAATCTTACCCTCATCCCCAAGACTATTCCAGATGAATATACGTTGCAGAAAAACGGAAGGTGGTGGAAGTTAAACCTCTTGCTTTCGTTTTACGCGACGAAGGGTCGGTCGATCGTCGAAAAAGACGAGGGTTCCGAAAAACCACCCAGGGGATTTCTTAGCGTTCCTAAAGGACGTTCTTATTTAGCACTTTAACGCCACGCGCGCTCGGCCATAGGTCGCGGAACGATAAAGCTCTACATGCCAGAATAGCACGTAAAACTGGTAATTGCACTCGCTTTGGCCCACGGGACGATGAAAAAAAAGGATCGTGTAATTGGTTCGAGGGAGAAAAAAGCGAAACTCGTAACCGCGAACGGTTGCCAAAACGAAAAGCGATGAATCGAGATGAATTCGCTAGGAAAATCCGACTGCTTTCTTCTACTGTTTTCTCAGCACGTACAATTTTATCGATTATAGCCATCGCTCCGACCTATTTTTTCGTTTTTCTTTCGAAAGGTGTAAGAGGAACTTTTCATTGGTTTGTTCAACCGGTAGCCTTCGACACCAGCTGCCAAATCCAATTCTATTAAACGATCAAGACTTTACGAGCTCGGTAAACTACGCGCCGTTTCTTTAATCTCCGGATCAGATGCGAGTTTTCCGCTCTGATGTTATTTTTGGACCACTGGTACATAAATAGAGACTGTGCCTTGAACTAGATAGGTTTTAATTCGAAACTTTTATTCGCGTGGTCGATAGAAGCCAGAAGCAGATTTTCTGCAGATCCTGAAAGAGTGATTCGATTTGAAGGGGAAAAACATGGTATTCTTTAAGGATTTGATCTGTGAAAGAAGCCAATTTTTCAAATCAGCTTAAGAGATCTTACCAGAGGATCTACATTCGAAGGAAGAAAAAGGTCAAGTTCAATTCGATTTGAATGCACGGGATTATCGAGGAAAAAGCAGACAAAATCAGATTCGGGGTGTTCAGGGAGAATGAGGTTGGCTTTGGAAGAAACACAATGTTTGATAATCCTGAAGTGTAGCACTCTTTGATGTCTTGCAATTTTTAGTCTGGGTTAGATTAAAATTTCATGAAATCTTGTAAAACCAACCCTTTACTAAAGTTTTCACCTCTGAATAAATCATAGGCAGCACAAGCTCTTTGCAAACTTTTCAGTTAGAGAGGATCGAGATGAATTTTAGAATAGCTTGTGGTTAGGGGTTCCTCGAGTCGTATCTTAACCACTTTAGTACTTTACGAAACAAACTTTATTATCTTAAAGAATTACGTTCTTGGATCTTATTTTTTTTCCATGCAAAAGAAAAGAAGAGATTTTTGCTGCCACTTTCCTAGGCCATATCACAATTTGAAGCTGAGGTACAAAATTCGAGATAATACATCAAGATTTGATTAATTCCTAATCAGGAAAAGAAGGAAAAGGGGGGAAAAGATACTTAAAGCTTAGAACGTCCCGCAGGAACTTGCTTTTCCCGTAAATAAAAGAAAAGGCGTAGAAGGGAGCTCGTTACAGTTTCCGCGAGGCGACGAACGCGCCCTGAGACGATCGTAACTTCTCTAAAAGGGGAGGAAAGAAGGGGGGCAAGAGCAGAATTTATGGGAGAAGATGGGGTAAAATCGCGTGCCCCTTTGGCCGGAAAACGTCGAATAGAAGAGAGAGCTTTTACGATATAACGTCGGTAAACTTTTCTTCGCAGTGTGACGGTCGAGTTTGTGGCACATATATCTATATAGATATATATAGAATATAAATGTTCGTAAGGGCATACATATGTATGCGTCACATCTGCAACGGTACTCTGTTGACCCACTGCTGATCCTCTCTCCGAGGGAGCCGACCAGACAAAGAGGAGTTCCTTCTCTTTTTGTGCGGCTGGATCTTTCCCCTCTCCATTTAAGTCTTGCAAATATAGGCGATCGAGAGAGATGAGCCTCCCAAGAACAAAGACAAATAGGGTACAAGCATAATAATTATTAATTTGCTTCCAATTTTTTAGTAATAAAATCAGTTTCAGCACGAAAGCCGTAGAAAAAACTGGCTGTAAGAAACGTCGCAAGTAATCAGCTAATAGGGAAATAATGTGCTGATGTCTGATATCTGGTGGAGTTGAAGAAGCATCTTTCCCAAAATTCGCAAACTTTGTTCAAATAACAAATTGTGTCAACTTAATTTAATGATTTAATTTCTGCTACATAGTGGAGAGAGTCACTTAGAGAACAAAGGACAGATAGTGAATTCAGAGAAAAAGAGATGCTCTTATACAGTAAAGTATCAAAAGCGCATTAGTCGTTAGAAGGGGGACAGGAGAAAAAAGAAAAAAGGCGCCTAAATGTCGACAAGGAAACGAATGAATAGAGCTTCCTATGGTGAGCACTCGTAACATTGTCGACAACGTGGTGCAATAAATTCCTTTTCCTCGAGCCTGCTTTCAGGAGAAGCCCAGACCTTCACAATTCGCAGGGGTTTAGGCATTTTTACCCTTCCAGCTACTCACATTCAACCTTTAACACTCGAAAGACAACCCTACCTTCTAAATTCGTCGTCGACGCGTGCTTGATTTATACTTCTTTTATAAGCCTTCCATCCCAAAACAAAATTCCCGAATCTCTTGATAATTCCATTCTGCAGACAGCTATTCATTCAAACTTCGTTTTCTAATCAACAATTGTGTAGGCACTTTTATTTTCCCTTTAAACAATCGCGTGTCAGAATTGATACAGTACCGTCCAGGAGTACTATCATGTTACTTTACACGTTGGCTCACCGCCCTCCCGGTTTCTCCAATATAGACTTTGTCACAAGCGGAAGGGATTTTATATACACCCGGATCATTGAGAGGTGCCTTTTTTCTCTAGGGTTGTTTAGAAGTTGTTCTATTTTCGCAGGTTTTCCCTAAAATTAAAAAAAAAACGTTGCAGGTGTCCTGAGTGTCCTCATACTCCTGGACGGTTCATGATCAGAGAAAAAATCATAAAAACGTGGGAAAGCAGTGGAATGGTTTCTTGAGAATAGAGTAGAACAGCAAGAAAGAAATGGATCACATTTTATCCATCTGGTGTGTTTCTTTCTTCTGAAATTCAATACGAAATCCATTCATCCAGTTAGCACATAAGTTGATCATTTACCGCTTTACCAAACATCCATTAGCTCAATTTTTTACTCGAATTCAACATACCATAAATCAAAAGAAATATTGCTACACTTTGACCCTTATCATTTTCCTTCTTGCCGATACGAGAAAAAGAATTATTTTATTTCAAGAATTTTTTCAATTATTTTTCGGATACCAATTGGTAATTCCACAAGAATCTGGGATTATTTTTATTCTTGGATTAATTGCTTCCCAGCTATGGGAATCCCCTTAAATTTCATTTTCATTTCATTCGCTGGGCCTTCGATTTTTTGCTCGGACCACTGAGCTGACAAGCAAACCATCGAAACGATATTAAAATTTAAAATAAAATGTTCGAAGTATATCATAATATTCTGGTATTTTGGGCTACCCTATTATTCAAGCGCCACGTTTTTTCTGCTTGATTTTTTAAAAAACATCTTTTATTTAATACATTTCTCAAGGAATATGTATTATCATAAGAGAATAACGAAAATTTTTAGCGTCTTTTCAGACTAGATGGAAATATGAATTAAAAATTATTTTAATTAATTTTTTCTGAAAAGACATTTCTTCTCTCGATCTCTCTAGTTGCTTAATGGGAAAGCACCCAAACGGCAATTAGAAGTTCTGAGGTTCGATTCCCAGCGGAGCGCAAGTAGATCTTTTTTCAGAAAAAATTAATTAAGATAATTTTTAATATATTTCGTTCCAGTAATAAAGCTAATGCATTTTCCATGAGTTCTTTTATGAATTTCTGATGGAATATTTTTGCCCGGGGTAAAATATTCCCTGCCCACATATGTGAAGCGCCACACCCTTTGTTCTCTTTTAATTCGGCCTATAATCCGCGAAGGGTGCTCCCGAATATAACGAAACAGTACCGCTATCCTCGACGCAAATCGCCGTGGGTTGGGGGTGGGGGATGGGGTTTTCGACAAAGCATACATCGCACATTGCTCATTCCCCTTATCGATTCGGATAGTCCCTCACGTAGTTCCATTTATGCGCACATACATTTGCTTGCGAAATGTCCATTGCGCAATTACGACGCGAATCTCCTAAAATCCAAGTAGGGCTGCATCCAGTTTTCCCCTTCCACCCCAATTGCCCATATCTCATCCATTTCAAACACCGAGTGGCGATTCGGCGTACGATTTCAAATTCCCGGTCATTTCCCGGTTTTTCCCAATTCCCGGTCATTTCCTGGTTTTCCCAATTCCCGGCTTTCTCGATTCCAGGCCATTTCCCGGTTTTACCCAATTCCCGGCCATTTCCCAATTCCCGGTCATTTCCCAATTCCCGGTCATTTCCCAATTCCCGGTCAATTTCCAATTCCCGGTCACTCCCCAATTCCCGGTCATGTTTTTCAATTTTCCCGGTCAACTAAAAGTAACATTCATATTTGTCTCCAAGCGCAAACATTTATTTTAAATCATGACGTTCATTCTCAACATCCTTTAACACAACCGTGCAAAAAATTGCAAAATAGAAGAATTTTGAAACGAAAATTTAAATTTTTCACTAAAAAATAACAGATTTTCAAGAAAATAGTTCAATTTTCAACCTGAGTGATGACTTTTCAACTAAAAAAATCGTTTTTAAACAAAAAATGAAATAGTTGAATTTTCAGTTGAAAAAATTCATTTTCCACGAAAAAGCAACCAATTTCAAACCAAAAAATGTGTTTTCATCTGTAACAATAAATGTACAATTAAAAGAGTTTAACGATTCTATTTTTGGTTGAAAATGTATCTTTTTTGGATGAAAATTCGACTATTTGGTTGAAAATTGATATTTTTTATTTAGAAATTAAACTTGTTGTTCGGAAATTTATTTACTTTGTGAAAAATTCACTTTTTTGTAGAAAATTAATCTTTATTTATAACTGAAATAATAGTTACATAATCAGTTTCAAACAAGTAATTTTCAAACAAAAAAGAAACAAACTTTCAACAAAATAGTTAAATAGTCAAAATTCCTAAAACATGAATTTTCAACTAATATGATGAATATTCAACTGGAATACTTGAATTTTTAACCGGAAAGAAAAAAAAATTCCAAGAAGAAGATTAATTTGCAAAGAAAAAGATAATTTTCAACAAAAAAAATCGAATTTCAACAAAATATGTGGATTTTGAACTAAATAGTTCAATTTTTAATTAAAAGACAAATTTTTATCCAAATTATTGAATTTTGAACAAGAAAAGATCAATTTTCAACCAAAAATGGAAGTTCAAAATTTCAGTTGAAGCAATTAATTTTCAACCAAATCGTTGAATTTTCAACTAAAAACTATGGAATATTCAAATGGATAAGTTAAATTTTCATTTAATAAAATAACTTTCACAAAAAAAACTGATAGAAAAAACTTTAAAAAAATAGTAACATTTTCAAACAAAATGATGAATTTTCTACTAAAATTTTGAATCTTTAACTGGAATAATTGAATAAATTTTTGGCCAAAAAAGATGAATTATCAAAAAAATTAAATTCTACCAAAAAAATGAATTTTCAACTAAAAAAAAAACATTTTTTAACCAAAAAATTGTATAATTAAATTTTTAGTCAAAAAATGAATGTTCTTACGGAATATTCAACTAGAATAATTGTTACATTTTCAGTTAAAAAAATAATCATTTTCAACCAAAAAAGAAACCAAAAGAGAAAATTTTCTACAAAAAAATAGATTTTCAACAAAATATGTGGATTTTTAACGGAATAGTTGAATTTTCAAGTAAAAACGACAAATTTTTATACAAATTATTGAATTTTTAAAATAGGAAAATAGGAAAGATCAATTCTCAACCAAAAATTGACTAAAATGATGAATCTTCAACCTTCAAGATTAATTTTCTACAAAAAAGGGAAATTTTTTACAAGGTAAATAAATTTTCAAACAACTAGTTTAATTTCTAAATACAAATTATCAATTTTCATCCAAATAGTTGAACTTTCAACCAAAAACCGAATACTTAAATTTTCTGTCAAAAATATAATTCTTAACAAACAAAAAAAAACGGATTTTTAGCGAACCAGTTCAATTTTATACTGGAATAGTTAAATTTTTAGATTAAAAAATTGATTTTCACCAAAGTATTTACATTTTCAAGCAGAGATGAATTTTCAATTAAAACTATGAATCTTCAACCAAGAAAATAATTTTTAACATGCGCTTAGGAGAAAACGCATAAGATGTGATGAATCCATTTTTCAAAAAAATTGGCAAAATGATTCTTTTTGTATTTTCGAAATGCAAAAAGCTTTTTTTATCATGGAAAGTAATGAAAATTCAATAATAAATTATGATTTAATGAGGGTAAACTGAGATAATCTGAAAAATCTGCGACTATAAAATTTTAAAAATTTTCCGCAATCAGAAGTAAATTCCCGGTTTTTAAATTAAAATCCCGCCCATTTCCCGGTTTTTCCTGGCCAATCTACCCTAAAAAGAGTCCTTCACGAAAAAAAAAGAAAGCTAGTTATTTACGCGTTTAGAATTATTTCTCTTAAATCCCCTTGCAATATTGTCTTTCATCTCCAGTGATAAGGGAACGAAAAAGGATGTCAAGTCCAATTTCATTAAAGTTTATATCCGCTTCAATTAAAACTTCCCGTAAATAGAATCCCTAAGTACGATATTAAAAGTCCAAGTAATTTGGATAAATTATTTTAGACTTCTTATGGGCGCATTTTTTACCTTTTGAGTTACTCAAGTCTACTAAGGGGATTTAGAAACATCTGTGAAACGAAGAGGGATATTTTCGTTCCAGCGAGTCGCTCATCCATCGAGAAGAAATTTTTCTTCAGACGCAATTATCAGTAATCTGTTTTTTCATGAGAATGTCGAAAGTAAGCCGCTTATCGAACGACGGAAAAATGTAATAAGTGGTTACTGCCCGAATTTTACTACCCCAGACGAGAGATTACGAAATTTGATTAAAACTTTCGATTTATTTTTTGATGAAAAATATGGTTCCAAGACACAAAAATATTCATGAAAAAAAATCTTTCTCCTTCGCTCCGCTGGGAATCGAACCAAAGGGTTTCCGATTGCCGGTCGAGTGCTCTTACCATTGAGCTACTAAGAGAGAGCTTAGTGATAAGAGCACCCGACCGGCAATCGGAAGATCTGTGGTTCGATTCCCAAAGGACCGAAAGAGAAAAATCTGTTTTTCAGAAAATAAAATTTCAATTTAAAAATTCAAGCTCCATCTAGTCTGAGAAGACGTTAAAAAATGACCACTAAGCTACTAGAGAGATTTCTAGTTTTCCAGCGAATAGTGGTGGGCTACCACCGTAGAGACTTAAAAATGGTTGGAAAGATGGGAGTACAAAGTGAATGTTGATGATGGCTTGGAGGTTTCACGATCCCTTCCCCTGAAACAAAAAAAAAATAACAAAAACTGCCTAACCTTACGAGACCATCCCAGCCCTTTCACTCGTTTCTCCTCTTTTCTCTATAGTCTATAGGATAGTTTCGCGAACAGACGTTCCTTCTATCTCAAGCATTGTTCATCTGAATTTTTTTCTTTTACTCCTTCCGTTTCCTTTTACGCATTATTCGAATAAAGGAAGAAAGGGCGAGAAAAGAGACACTCAATCTCCACAAAACGAGGCTACAAGGGCTGAGGGATTATTAGGCTCCCAGGCTTTTTAAAATATCTTTTTTTTTTCAATCACCAACCATAGAATGAAGAAATCTTTGGAGAACAATGCCGAACAAAAAAAGACGTTATCTTGAAAGATTCCTGTAGCCAACATTTATGTACTCAGGGTGGCGATTCGGCGGACGATTTAAAATTCCCGGTCATTTTTCGATTTTCCCGATTCCCGGTCATTTCCCGGGTTTCCCCGATTCCCGGTCATTTCCCGGGGTTTCGCAATTCCCGGCCATTTCCCGTGTTTCCCCAATTCCCGGTCATTTCCCGATTTTTCCCCCGATTCCCGGGGTTTTCTAATTCCCGGGGTTAGCCATTTCCCGGTCATTTTCCGGTTTTCCCAATTCCCGGACATTTCCTGTTTTCCCCCATTCCCGGTCATTTCCCCCGATTCCCGGGGGTTTCCAATTCCCGGTTAGTTCCCGAGTTTTCCCATTTCCCGGTCATTTCTCGATTTTCTCAATTCCGGGTCATTTCCCGATTTTCCCCAAATCCCTGTAATTTCCCGGGGTTTCCCAATTCAAGGTCATTTCCCGTGTTTCCCCAATTCCCGGTCATTTCCCCCGATTCCCGGGGTTTTCCAATTCCCGGGGTTACCCATTTCCCGGTCATTTCCCGGTTTTCCCAATTCGCGGACATTTCCTGTTTTCCCCCATTCCCGGTCATTTCCCGGTTTTTTCCGGTCATGTTTTTCCATTTTCCGGGTCAACTAAAAGTAACATATTCATATTTGCCGCAAAGCGAAAGCATTTATTTTAATTCATGACGTTGATTGTGAGCATCCTAATACAACAAAGCGAAACATTGCAAAATAAATGAATTTTGAAAAAAAATACCTACATTTTTCATTTAAAAAATAAAATTTTACAAAAATTAGAATACTAAAATTTCAGTTAAAAGAATTAATTTTCAACAAAATCGAACAAAAATTCAACAAAATATTTCAATTTTCAACAAAAGTGATGAATTTTCAAATAAAATTATGAATCTTTAATTAGAATAGTTCAATTTTAACCCAAAAAGATGAATTTTCAACTAAAATGATGAATATTTGACTGGAACACTTATATTTTCAACCAAAAAGACGAATTTTTAAACCTGAAAATTAATTTTCAGATGATATGATTAATTTTCTACCAAAAAATGCAATTTTTCAACAAAATACAGGAATTTTTAACGAAATAGTTGATTTTTCAATTGAAGAAGACAAATTTTTAACCAAATAGTTGAATTTAGAACAGAAAAAAATATAATTTTCAACCGAAAATGAAATAGTAACATTTTTAATTGAAACAATTAATTTTAAACCAGACACATGAATGTTCGACTAAAACAATGAATTAATTTCCACTAAAAAAGGTAAATTGTCAACCAAAAATTAAATAATTAAATTTCAAGGTAAAAAAATTAATTTGTACCCAAAAAGATGGATTTTTAAACAAGGAAATTAATTTTCAAATAAAAACAATAATTTTATGCTAAAAAAACTTTCAACCAAGAAGATTAATTTCTACCAGAATTAAAAAAGATAATGTTTCAACCACAAATTGATAACCAAGAAATAATTTTTAATTGAAATGATGAATATTTAACAAAAAAATTATTTTTTAACAAAAGAGTTCAACTTTCAAATAAATAATTTTATTTCCAAACATAAAAGGTGAATTTTTAACTAAAATGATAAATATATAACTGGAATACTTGAATTTTTAACCGAAAGAATAATTTTTAAACAAGAAGATTAACTTTAAAAAAAAAAGATAATTTTCAACAACAAAATCCGAGTTTTTAAGAAAATACGTGAATTTTAAACAGAATAGTTGAATTTTCAATTACAAAAGATACATTTCCATCCAAATTGTTGAATTTTGAACAAGAAAAGATCAATTTTCAACCAAAAATGGACATTCAAATCTTCAGTTGAAGGAATTAATTTTCAACTAAACTGATGAATTTTCATCTAAAAAAAGATACATTTTCAACCAAAAATAGGATGATTAAATTTTCTGTTAAAATCTTATTCTTAAAAAAAAAAAATATATTTTCAGCAAAATAGTTAGATTTTCTACTGGAATAGTTACATTTTTAGTTACAAAAATTGATTTCAACAAAGTAGTCGCATTTTCAATCAGAAATGAATTTTCAATTAAAATGAATCTCCTACAAAAAAAAATAAATGCTAACAAAATAATTTTAACTTTTAACCAACCAGTCGAATTTTTAACTAAAGAAAGATAAATTCACAACGAACAATGTCCTTTCGCTCGATTCCAAATGTAGCGAAAGGAGAAGATCTATTCTCAGAAAAAAATTATTTAAAGTGACTATTTTGATAACATTTTCAAAATTTATGGTACTATTGACACTATTTCAAATTTCTCAAGTGAGTCTGCGGCCCGTTAATTGCTAGGAACTAATCTGCATTCACGGTCAAGTGAACTCTCAAGAGTCTCCGCGTTCAAAATGATTGAATCTAAATTCTAGAACCCAAGGTGCAATTAAGACAATTGCAAAGTTCCTTCTCTGGTTCCCACAATTTCCTCGAAAGCTCTCATACATCGGACCTTCCTTGGTTGCCTCGTCAAAGACATTTCGCTCCAGACTATGTTCAATCTTCTCCTGAACTTCGGAATTCTGGGCACGCTGTTTTGCTGAAATTGCATTCCTTGAGGCAGAAGGAAATGTGTTTTTCCGCTAACGACAGTTTCA
>CAKNXH010001499.1:41736-65926 GCA_932178445.1 Andricus quercusramuli | reverse complement strand
CACGAGTCGCCGGTGACCGTCGACTGAAATACCACGTAGGCACGCTTGCAAATTTTCTATCATATTTTGAGAACCCGCGAAGATTTCTGAAGTTTTATTAGCTTAAATTGAAGATAAGATTCAAGAGAATACGTGCTGTCAATTTCAGTTTTTTTATAAACAAGTTTCCTAAGGTACACCACGAGTCGCCGGTGACCGTCGACTAAAAAATACCACGTAGGCAAGCTGGGCATTTTTCTATCGTATATTGAGAACCCGTGAAGATTTCTGAACTATTATTGGCTTTAATCAAATATAAGATGCTGTTAATTTAAGTTTTTTTTAAGATAAGTTTCCTAAGTTACAGTATGGGTCGCCGGTGACCGCCGACTGAAATCCCACGCAGAAACGCTTGAAATTTTTCTGCCATATCTTGAGAACCCGTGAAGATTTTTCAAGTTTTGCTGACTTGAATTATATTATAAGACTTTGTAGTATACATTTTAGATTTTTGCTACAGTTCCCTAGAACATGTCCGACAATTTCTGATTTTAGTGTACACACGAAGAAAAGGACATCTGTTGCCTTTTCTTGTTCCAGCGGCGCGCCGTGGCAATTCATTAAAAAAGTTACTTCTGTGTTTCAAGGAAGGGAACATCCCTTGCAAGAAGGAACGAGTTGTCGTCGTTTATTACAGTCGAGGGCGAGCATTAAATCCGAGTCAAGTCACACCCCAGACGTCTGATTTATTCGAAAATACTACCGCGAAGGACGAAGACTTAGTAAGGACTCTTTGGGACACTTCTCTCGAAGAGCAAGTTAAGAGACAGATGCCAACGTTACGTAAGGGTTTCTTAGGTAAGAAGCTTTGCCTGCACTTAACGCTTATATTTTATTAAGTATAATCCACCGACGCGGCGTCGCTTCGGGTGCCATTTTACTTAGTACGAGTACTTTCTACCCTCTCTTCAAAACTGCACTCCATGGAAAAATAATCAGGACAACGCTCCCTTTTCCGTTGTCAAATATTAAATTACAAGTCACAAATTAAGTCGACTCCAAACTTACTTGCAAACATGTATAAACTTTTCAGATGAATCACTTTGGTAATTAATTATATCAAATTTTGATCAGCTGACTCACTGCAGAGCAAGACAAAAATTACCGGTCATTGCCCGGTTTGTAAAAAAATAAAACATTTGTGAAAATTTGCATGGAGTTTCACTTGGCGATCACTACTGTCGGCCACAAAAGCTGGTATCCCTGAAAATTTTTCAGATTTTGCACCTTAACTTTAACTTGTACTGTGACTTAGGAAACTGGTGGAAAATCTGAAATTGATAGGACGTGATCTTTGAAATCTTATCTTTAATTTAAGCCAATAAAACTTCAAAAAGCTTGACGGCTTCTCAAGATATAACAGAAAATTTCCAAGCATGTCTACGTGGTATTTCAGTAGGCGGTCACCGGCGACTCATGCTGTAAGTTAGGAAACTTGTTTATAAAAAACTGAAATTGAGAGCATGTATTCTCTTGAATCTTATCTTTCGTTAAAGCCAGCAAAACTTCAGAAATCTTCGCGGGTTCTCAAAATATGATAGAGAAATTCCAAGCGTGTCTACGTGGTATTTCAGTCGGCGGTCACCGGCGACTCATGCTGTAATTTAAGAAACTTGTCTACAAAAAAACCGGAATTGAGTCTGCGTGGGGTTTCAGTCGGCGATCACCGCTATCAACGCAAATACGCTTGGACATTTTAATCATATCTCAGGAACCCACGAAGATTTTTAGAGTTTTATTGGCTTAAATTGAAGATCAAATTTCAAACACTATGTGTTACCATTAAGCCAAATCCCTTTCGGGGTCGCTGATCAATCTCTCTAGCAATCAGCCCAGGTGAAGAGCTTTACAGCGTCATCATGTATCATAGAATATTTCTATAACAATACGAGACATGATAAACTTTTCTTGTCTCAGGGACTTGTTTTATCTTGTAGAAAATGTTTTCATTGGCAAATAAGATGTACAGCCTCGATTCTCGCATGCAAGGTTCGCAAAGAGCGTGTGGCATTGAGATTCTTCACCTATAGAGGCTCGGAGATTACAGTTCATTAGCCCTGCGACCGAGTCAATGTAGATGTTTATCATGCAACATTGTTGCATCTCTTGTTGAACATGTATATTGCAAATTGAATTGCGCGATTTAGCGTCGAGCACTTTAGAACACGAGATAGTGCAGAGGTTGAGCGAACAAATCCGTAAAGTCACGAGTGCGCTCGCATAACACCCGGCTCGTTGAAAAACAGATTTACATAACGATATATAATTTTTAATTAGAGATATTTGCCATTTCAGAGTTCACAGAACTGGAACAAGGCCGCAGGCGTAATCCTCACGCAGGAAACTAAAATTTTCACGACTTCCTTTCGACTAACTCGTAACAATTCTCATTTCTGGAACAAATCTTTGAGGAAATTTGAATTTAAACAAAAAAACAGTCTATGAGGAATTGCAGTATGAGATCACTCAGACTTCACACTGTTCTCCCTACTTCCGTCTTTTCCCATTTTTTTAAGAATTCCCCTTTTTCTCCTGTTTTTAAGAAACTTATCCTTTTTCTTGCTTTACTTTTGTGAAAATGATCTATAAGTTTGCTGAGGAAATTTAGAAAAATTGAAATGCAGAACAGAAATAATTGATTCTAGTGCGTACTTGATAGTTTATCCCAGAGGCAATGTTGGAGGCCCTCTCGACCTCTCTGGCAATTACCCTTTCGAATGAGCGACGAAAGTGCTTCCGATGAATCCCATTGCCAAAAACAAGGTCCCCTAGGGGCGATCGCAGCGGCTCGTTTAAAACCTAATTTCTAGAAGGGTTTCCAAACCTGCATGACATCCTCGCCGAGTTCCAATATCTCCGGGGAGCAAATATAGGTTAACAAGATTCGAGTTCAGGTGCCCGAAACGCACTCGCCAATTTTCTCGATTCATCGATTCCTGATTAGAAGATGGTTCTGTTTCTGACGGACGTCACACTCGTTCCCTTCTTCAATTCTGACATTGGTCCTCGTCTCGAACTTTTCAATTTGAATTTTAAATTTTAAATTTATTCAGAAAACCTTGCGGTCTTTAGTCAGAATATTCGACCCTTCGGAGTGAAAAAAGTGTGCGACAGTATCGTATTACTTGTTCCAAGGTTTCGAACATGCAGCCCAGGCCTCGAACTCATTTGAAAATTTCGAAAGTGTCAAAAGTAGCATAAATTGACATATTTTCGAAATTCACTGATTTGAATCAGTGACACATTTCTTACTGATTCAAATTTAGAGAGTATGATACTTGTTACAAACCCGAGGGAAAGATGTCTTTTTTCTGTAAAAGCAGTACGTTCTAAAAGAACGGGGATTAACGAGAAAATCCATGAGTCAACGACAAAAAGTACAGGGGTCGCCACTCGACATTCTGGATTTTTCTTTGTTCGATTCGACGAGCGGGATGAATTCGATTGAAAAATGCATAAGGGATGGAGAGACCAAATTTACGGCTGATTTGCTGACAGCTAAATGCCCAGAAGTCTATTCAACTGAACAAAGTCTTTCAATGTACATTCAATTGAAATTAAAGTCGGATTCACATCGTAAAGTACTGATTTTACTAAAGTCGGTTTTACAACGGTTTTTCTCAGGATCAAGTGAGAACCCGGGAAGGAAAGAAGAATATTTTAAAATTCTGCAAAAAAGGCTTGTATAATCAAAAATTTAAACAACGATTCTAAAACCTGCTGCTGCAACTTTTCAGCTTGAGTCGCCGGTGACCGCCGACTGAAATACCACGTAGTCACGCTTGAAAATTTTCTGTTATATTTTGAGAACCCGCGAAGATTTCTGAAGTTTTATTAGCTTAAATAGAAGATAAGAATCAAGAGAATACGTGCTCTCGATTTCAGTTTTTTTATAGACAAGTTTTCTAAGTTACAGCTTGAGTCGCCGGTGACCGCCGACTGAAATACCACGTAGGCACGCTTGGGATTTTTCTATCATATCTTGAGAACCCGTGAAGATTTCTGAACTATTATTGGCTTTAATCAAAGATAAGATTCAAGAGAATACGTGCTCTCAAGTTCAGTTTTTTATTAACAAGTTTCGCAAGTTACAGCTTGAGTCGCCGGTGACCGCCGACTGAAATACCAAGTAGACACGCTTGGAATTTTTTTATCATATCTTGAGAACCCGCGAAGATTTCTGAAGTTTTATTGGCTTAAATAGAAGATAAGAATCAAGAGAATACGTGCTCTCAATTTTAGTTTTTGTATAGACAAGTTTCCTAAGTTACAGCTTGAGTCGCCGGTGACCGCCGACTGAAATACCACGTAGGCACGCTTGAAAATTTTCTGTTATATCTTGAGAAGCCGTAAAGCTTTTTGAAGTTTTATTGGCTTAAATTAAAGATAAGATTCAAGAGAATACGTGCTCTCAATTTCAGGTTTTTTTATAGACAAGCATCCTAAGTTACAACACGAGTCGCCGGTGACCGCCGACTTTTTTTTCAAAATTCCGCAACTTTTATAGCTTTTCCCACTCGTGTCGCCGAATTTTGAAAAAGGAAAGTCTTGTTTTTGATTCAAGTCAATAAATCTTCAAAAATCTTCACGCGTTTTCAGGATATGATAGAAAATTTCCAAGTGTTCTTCTTCATTGTGTAAAAGAAGAACACTTTGAAATTGTCTATCAGATCCTGAAACCGCGTGAAGATTTTTGAAGTATTATTGGCTTGAATTAAAGATAATCCCTTTTTCGATTTTTCCGCTCATGTATTACCTACCCAACTGATAAAATCAATTTCATAATATATAAGAACACCATGTCCTTAATTAAACCTGTCAATTCGGAGCAATTTGATTCTAAAAGAGAGAACGTGACACTCATTTTAAATACAGCAAATAACCCTAGAATAATTTAAGCGATAAATTATGTAGAAAGTACGCCATGAGGGTCTTCTGAAGAGAAAAAGGTTACTCGAATACTTATAATTGCCTGGGCTGAATCCCAGTTAAGGATTTTCAATCTTCAATAAAGAAACGCGCCTCTTGGAATTTTTCGACCGAGGGAAAAGTTTGCGTAGACAGCGGAAATAAGAAAGGAAGAAAGAAAGCGGGGAAAAATTCGCGTCCCTATCGGCCTATCGCCTTTTTCATTACTTTCCGACAAGGGCGTCTTTCCAGTCCCTGAAAACCCAATCTCTTCAGATCATTTCATTAATGCGACTTGCCTTATAACCGACTTCTAACGAAGTGGCACGCTATATCACTTTTCGCTGCGTTCGTTATTATGACGACTTATTCACTGCAGATCCTTATCTCAATCGAATCGAGACATAATGCTAAAGAAAGTTTTATCCAAGACGCTAAACGGAAAAAACTGGCTGTACGAAACGTGACAATGAGTCAAACAAGATAACGCGTTGAGCTCAAAGTCGGATACATTCCGGACAGAACTCGTGCAACATTTTAGACTGAAATTAAATGAGAAAACTACTTTCAAAGAGAGTCGAAAAAACAAAACACAATGATGCTAATTAAGCGGATAACTTTGCCGAGCTTTTCTGACTGAAAGGGAGAGCCCACGGATGTAAAAGAATCTCCAGCATTGTCCTGTCTTCGTTAAGTGGAAATTGAACATTCATTTGGGAACAAAGACCAGTGGAAATAATAAGGAAAGGAAGAAAAAGAATGAGCTATTTGTTGGAAATGTAGTAGGATTAAATGAGAGGCCTGACTCTGGTAGAACTGAGAAGCTCTTTAATTCCCAGTGTACCACCAGGCCTCTCTATATTCCATCCAAGCATCATTCTATTGCAATACATACAGAGACTTCAAAAGAAACTTCCCAGCAAGCCGGATGCTTTATTCTGGGTTGGAAAAGCGTAGAATGTAACTCATCTATCTGGGAGGTTACCAGCCAACCCTGATCGAGTTACGCCGGAAAGACTGAATAAGAGAGTAGCCCAAAACGGAGAATCCTACGTAGATCTACGCCAAAATGAGAGTAGTAGGCTCGCCAAAGTACGACGAGCCAAGATGAAAGGGTCGTTTTAGGTCTCACGAAAATGGTCCTTCTGGGGAAAAATCGTCTTTGTGTTCTTCCTTTTTTTTTATTCTGAAAAAATTCCCACAAAGTTCAGGTATCACAGTGGTTCCGCAGTTCAATTCTAGGAAAAGTTGAGGATTGTTCTTGTTTTCAGAATACTAATCGAAGAGAAAAATCATCAGAATATTTTTCACAATTTGATCAAAATTTATATCTGAACTTCAGAATTAACACTAACAAAAACAGAAATTGTTCAAAGACGTTGTATCTTTTTTGACATCCAATGGTTTTTATTAGAAGCAACGAGTAATAATTATAATCTGATTCTTATTTTATTCTTATAAACATTTTCTGAAATCTAATAATTTTTTACTAAAAATAGAATCTTTAGGTGAAAAAAAACTGACAAAACATAAAAAAAATTTTTTTAATATTGTAAATCCTCCTTGGAAAAGGTAAGCATAACCTAAAATAGTGCAAACCTTTTTTCTTTGAAATCCAAGGTTTTTTTTATATTTAAAGCACCGATTTCTGCTATGAAAAAATTGTACACATTTTCCGAATTTAATGATTCTGAATGGTGATATGTATAATCATAACTTGAAAAATCTTGTGATTATTTAACTAAAAATACTAAATTTCGTAGAAAAATACTAACATAACATATCAAAAAATTGTTCCAAATGGTAAATCTTCTTTGCAATTGAATGATATTTGTAACCGATTTTCTTTTTGAAACTTAATTTTATGTTAAAAACACGAACATAACCTAAACGCCTACATAACCTAAAGTTGTTGAAAAATGTATATATTCTTTAAAATCGAATAATTGTTTATTAAAAATGCAAGTAAACCGCGAAGAAAAAGACATAACATAACTTCAAATCGTTCAAAAATTGGCAATCTTGTTCAAACTATAATAATTTTTTTTTCAAGTACCAAATATTTTGTGTAAAACGCTAACGTAACCTAAAATTGTTGAAAAATTATGAACCTTTAAAACCTAATGATTTTTGTTTAAAAATTTAAATTTTCAATCAAAATTGGTAATAAAACCGAAAAAAATAAATTGTTGAAAAGTTTTTGATCTTTGAGATTTTATAGTTTTGAATTAAAAAACCCCATTTCAAGTGTAAAACGCTAGCATAACCTAAAATTGTCGAATCTTGATAATTTAGTTTCAAAATGATAATTTCCGTTTGAAAAAACTAACACAATCTAAAAATTAATCGCTGCTTGAAAAAAATGAAAAAATGGACAAAATTATTAAATAGAGAGATTATGGGGAATTTTGAGAAATATAGGAGAAAAAGGGGAAAATAAGGAAAAAAGGGTAACGGAGGCATAAAACGCGTATGACCAGACGTCGAGTACTTTTTGTTATTTTTCGAGCTAAAATTTAAGAAATTTAAAATAGTGTCCGTGCTAAGTTTCTAGAATATTCTCGAGAGTCCCTAGTGACGTCATAAAATAATATTGCGCATTTGTGAGTAACGAATTTTCCGTAAACAACTTCAAGGTGATTTATATTCTTGAACGACATGTTACCGATATCGAGATCATTCCACAACTAAAGTGGTTCGTGTCCATGCTAAGTTTCTAGAATATTCTCGAGGGTCCCTAGTGACGTCGTAAAATAATATTGCGCAATTGTGAGAAATGAATTTTGCGTAAACAACTTCTAGGTGATTCTTATTCTCGAACGACATGTTACCGATACCGAGACCACAGCTTAAGTGGTTCGTGTATGTGCCAAGTTTCTAGAATATTCTCGAAGATACCTGATGACGTCATGAAATAATATTGCGCAATTGTGCACAATATAATTTTATGACGTCATTGATATCCATCTGGTGCAAAGTTTCTTGAAATTTAGCACGGATACGAACCTCTTGAGCTACAGAATGTTATCTAGGTAGGTAAAATATTGGTAACAGAAATCTTGGATTAGGAACATCATTGTTTACAATCATATTAAATAACTTTATATCAACTATCTTTTAATCAAAACGAAGAATAAATTATGTAAATTTGTTTAGTGTCTTATCAAGTGCAATGCAGCGTAAATTAATCCCCATTCATAAAGTGTGCATGGAATCCTATAGTAAATACCACCAAGAATCGACATTAGCATAACAACTGCGCCCCAGAACAATTTTCCCCTTCCAATTTTAAGAATAATGGATCTACAATCTCCTTCATAGGAGAGAGAATGCAAATGGCGTTTAATCTTCGAATCTATTTTTCCTTTCTGACCCCGTTTCATCTAATGGTAAGTAATACACATGTGGAGGAAAGCTATTAACGGATCAAAAGTGTGGAAATCCAAAGAAGATTAAGTAACATTTGCTTACATTTTCTATGTTACTTTCGCCCACCAAATTCCCGATTGGGCGCCGTGCATAAATTACGTAAGATTTTTTTCTGGAATTTAGAACTAAAATTTTAACTAAATATTTTAATTTTTCATGAAATCAACAAAATAGTTCAATTTTCAGCTAGAAAAGATACATTTTTAACAAAAAATGGATGAGATTAATTTTCAGTTAGAAAAAGAAATTTTATTTAAAAAAAAAAACTAATTTTTAACAAAACAAAAAAATAATTTCGAACCGAATTGTTTAATTTCCAACTGAAAAAGATCAATTTTGATCAAAAATTGTAATTGCTAAATTTAAAGTTAGAAAAGTTAATTTTCAGAAAAAAAGGAGAACAAATTTTTCACAAAATAGTTCAAGTGTAAACCAAAGAAATGAATTTTTAAATAAAATTATGAATCGTCAACTAAAAAAATTAATTTTTAACAGAGTAGTTCAACTTTTGATAGAATAGTTTGATTTTCTACCGAATTGTTGAATTTTCGATAAGAAAATCCAAATTTCATTCGAATTATTTCGAAATGTTCCAAAATTCACATTTTGTTTCAAATTATTTGAGATCTTTTAAAATTATTTTTGAAAAGGACGAATTATCAACAAAATAGTTGATTCCTTAATGAAAAACGATTATTTTTCAACTAGTTGCATTTTTAACAAAAACAGATGAAATTTTGACCAAAAAAGACGAAAAATTTTATAGTCAATATTTCAACTCGAAAAGATTTTGATTTTAAATCAAAAAGAGTGGAATTCATCCAAAAAAGACAAAATTTCAAGAAAATAATTTAATTTTTAACGAAACAGTTGAAATTCCAATCCGAAAAGATGAATTTTAAAAAATCGTTTTCAACCAAAGTAATTTCAAAAATCTTTCAAAATAAAAAAATTTCCTTAAAATCTTTCGAACGGATTTTTGAAAATTTTCGAAATCTTTTGAAATATTCTCTGAAAATCAATTTTAGAAAATAAAGAATCATTTAAAATTTTCCCATAAATCTTAAGAAAATTTTCAAAATATATTTTTAATAAAAAATATCACATTTTCCAAAACTTTAGATGCGATTCCCGGCTCAACTTTTTGTTCCCGTTTTTATTTTAACTCCTAGTTATTTCCCAATTTTTCCGGTTATGCATTGTGAAAGAACTTTACTCACGATTGGTGACTCGCTTTTTTAAAAATACTACCTTCTTCGAAAAAAATGTCTTGTAAACTGTCTTGTCTCTTACCTGCAACAAAAAGAAAAATTAAATTAAATTACTGAAATAAATAACGTACAAAGTCTGCTAAAAATACTAAAAATACTTTTCCAGACCACGATATTTTTTCATTCATTAGCGCGTAAGTCTTTTTCTGTCTGCAGGTAGCAGAAATACGACTTCGTTATTAACTCAAACGAAAAAGTGCATCCTTCAAGTCGTTTTTACCCACATGCGTCTAAACTTAGCGGGCGCAACGCGTCTTGTGGTTTGTGGTTTTGCGCGACCTGTAGCTGAAAATATGCGATTTTTAAGCTACCGCAAACTGGCAAAAAAAAAAGATCGACAAGTAAAACGGGTAACAGAGGGACAAAATAAAAATAATAATTATAAAAAAATTATGACTGCCCCTTCCGCTTTGTGGCAACAGAGGCACATTTAAGTGCTCCCACGAGAGACGATCGTAAAGCAAGATTCAATGGGGGCTGGTTCCTTCACAAAGACAACGCACCTGCCAATTTATCGCAGCTTATTCAGCAATTTCTGGTGAAACACCAGAAATTGCGCAACGCTCTGCACATCTTCGGCAGCCCACCTAACGTCCTGACCTGGTTCCCTGTGATGGCTATAAACTTTTTTCCGTGATTAACAACATTAATAAAAAGTTCTTCCTTGTTTAATTCTGAAAAACAATTTAAAATTTCTCTGTTAATAATTTCCGCATTCTGTCTTCTGCCGTCTTTCTACCAGCACAGCGTTTCGAATTTCATCTATAGACCATTGATTACCGACTAGGATTTATGACTGACCTACGCACGTACTTACAATGTAGCAAGAACCAGTTATCGTCGTTATCGAATAATGTTATTGCTCATAACCTCGCTCGAAGCATGCAGAGCGGATCAGCTCACGTTCGCCATTCGCCCGCGCGGATACTCACAATTAGTGCCAATTTTACAAACTGTCGGTGTTCGTTTCATCTCTCTTTTTCTCCTCATCATCTCCCTTTTTACACTCAGATTTCGTACTTTTGCGCTTGCGCTCGAAAATCTAAACTTCTGACTTCGGCAAATTTCAAAGTACCTTTGATCTCCCCACGCGGGCGGCGATTTCACAAAGTCGATGATGCTCTACCGGAAATTGTAATAGAAACAATTCTCCAAATTTCAGAGGATTTGTCTGGGTAACAGGCCGTTTTTAAATTCATTAGAATTTCCTGAAATCTTAGAAAATTCTTAAAAACCTTTTAAAAACTTTGAAATCTTTGCAAAACCTCAAATTTTTTAAAAAACTTAGCCTTAAATCACAAAGACCACAGGTCACAAAGGCATCAGGTCTCAAAAACCGCCAGTCCCAAAGACCGCAAGTCTCAAAGACATCAGGTCTCAAAGACATCAGGTCTCAAAGACATCAGGTCTCAAAGACCGCAGTTCTTAAAGCCCAGGTTACAAAGACCTCAGGTCCCAAAGACCACAGTTCACAAAGACTAGAGGTCTCAAAGACCAAAGGTTACAAAGACCATAGGTTACAAAGAGCACAGGTCACAAAGTCCTCAGGTCTTAAAGACCTCAGGTCTCAAAGACCAAAGGTCACTAAGTCCTCAGGTCTTCAAGGCCACATTTTACAAAGACCGTAGGTCTCAAAGAGCACAGGTCTCAAAGACCTCAGGTCACCGTAGATCTCAAAGAACTCAGGTCAAAAAGACCACACGTTTCAATGACTTCAGGTTACAAAGACCTCAGGTTACAATGACATCAGGTTACAATGATCTCAGGTTACAAGGGCCTCAGGTCACAAAGACCACAGTTCACTAAGACCTCAGGTCTCAAAGACCACAGGTCACTAAAACCATAGGTCTCAAAGTCCACAGGTTACAAAAGACCACAGGTTACAAAGACCTCAGGTCTCAAAGACCAAAGGTCACTAAGTCCTCAGGTCTTCAAGACCACATTTTACAAAGACCGTAGGTCTCAAAGACCGTAGGTCTCAAAGACCATAGGTCTTAAAGACCGTAGGTCTCAAAGACCACAGGTCTCAAAGACCACAGGTCTCAAAGACCACAGGTCTCAAAGACCTCAGGTGACAAAAACCACAGGTTTCAAAGATCACAGATCACAAAGACCACAGGTCTCAAAGGCCACAGGTCTCAAAGATCACAGGTCACAAAGACCTCGAGTCTCAAAGACCACAGGTCGCAAAGACCTCGGGTCTCAAAGACCACAGGTCACAAAGATATCAGGTCTGAAAGACCAATTCAGACAAATAATATGAATTCGACAGTATACTGATTTAGGTCAATAAGGTCTGGTTTTGAACGAGTGCAAAAGCTCGTTATTTTGATTCAATAGCATCCTGGTCTCAGTGCATGATAAGTCAGAAATTGTAATAGAATACGAGTCTCTGTTTTTCTCTCTACTTTTTATTTTTCTATTTTTTGTAGACACCCGAGACAGTAGGTGTTTAGTAGCCGGTGCAAGTAAACGCTATACAGTCTGCAAAGATATTTATTATCCTTGTACAAAGTTACTTCGTCACGCAATAGCAGCTCGGTGGTATTTACTCGGTGCGTGGTTAAGTCATATAATTTACAGCTCACTCTTACAGTCATCAGGTAGATCTGTGAACCCAGCCACAAAATAAGTAGATGTGTTCCACTACTATGGATTAAAAAATTTTTTTTATTACAAAATATTTACAAAACGAAATGAATTTTCAAACAAAAATAATTTATCTAGTTGATTTTCAAATCAAATAGTTGATTGTTCAACAACAAAATTTCTCTAAAACAATGAAATTTTCTTCCCAAAACTAATAATTGTCAAAAAAGAAATTAATTTTCAAACAAAGAGCGGATATTTCTACAAAAAAAAGGAACTTTCAACAAAAAAACGAACTTTCAAACCAAATTTAATTAAAAATAAAAATAAGTTGAAATTGCAATCCGCAGCCGAGCCTCTTCCGATTTGTGGTCAGTGTAACTTTGATATTGTCAACTCACAGATCTCTTTCCTCAGAACTGTACAACTCTATCTAAACATTTTTTTTTTTTAATTTTGCATCAACAACACGTCAAAATTCTAGGACAATTTACTCTGAATTGGCAAACTTTTTGAAATCGAATCTTTTTCACCCGGATTTAAAAACTCAATATTTCGGGAGTAGGTTTCAATTTCTACTGAAACTGACGATTTTACTATTTTTATCGCAATCCGCAGCCGAGCATGTTCCAATTTTTTCCAATTTGTCACTTTACGATTCTCAAATCACAAGTCTATTTCCTCGAAATAGTATAATTGTTTCTAGTTAAATTTTGTTTAGTTTTAATCAGCAACACGTCATAAGAAGTGATTTTTTGTCTCACCTTCAAGTAGTGATTATGATTTTATAGAATGTTTTCTCGCTCTTCTGTGAAATGCCGATTTTCAAAACCAGTGAAATTGTCCCCTCAAAATTCTTGGACAATTTACTCTGAATCGTCTAACTTTTGGAGATCAAATTTTCATCGTAATCCGCAGCCGAGCCTGTTCCAATCTGTGGTCAGGATCACTTTGAGATTGTCAACTCACAGATTTATTTATTTCAAAGTAGATAACGTTTTCTAATCAATTTTTTCGGTTTCAAACAATAGTATTTATTATTATCCACGACTATTAAACGCATTCAGCCAACAAACACATTATTTTCAACACCTGTGGCAAAAAAAAAAGATCACTGTAAATTCAATAGTCAGTGTAAATCCACATGTGCCATGATAAGCGGTCTTATCAGCTACAGCATAAATATCAATGCTTGTTTTCCACTCGGAATTATTTTTTCCTTTCTGTGTAATTTAGCCTCTCAAACGTTTGTGAAACCTGCTTTCTGCAAAACTCTGGAAATATTATAACTTTCTCAAAAGCTTTAGAAATAATACTTTTCCGAGTAATTCATTTGTAATCCAGGGTAATCCAGTTTTAATCTGGAGTAATCCAGGGTAATACATTCGTAATGTAAAGTAATCCAGGTAATTCGGAGTAATTCACATAGGTAATCCAGAGTAGTTTACAAATATTTTATTCAACATTTATTCATGTTTTTGGTTGAAAATTCAAATATTTGCTGAAAAATTGATCTATTTGCAGGAATTTCAAAAATGTAGTTAAAAACAAATTTATTTAAAGGAAACTTCAACTGTTTTGTCGAAAATTCGACTTTTTCGGTTGAAAATAAATTTCCTTGGTAAAACATTTAACTATATTCTTAAAAATTATTTCTTTTATTATTTTTTAAAATTAGAATGAAACTGTTCCTTTTCTAGTAGTAAATTTGTCTTTTTTAGTTGAAAAATCCACTACTTCGTTGAAAGTTGAACTACTTTCTTAAAAATTATTTTTCTGGTTGGAGATTCTTGATTTTTGTTGAAATTTCGTATTTTTTCTTTAAACGAAAAAAAATACACTATATATACACTATAAAGACACTATATAGTGCATAGATTGGGATAATATATAGTTATAGTTATTATATATATAGTTATAGATAAGATATCCAAATAAAATTTCCTGTCTTTATTTAGTGCCCAAACAATTCGTGACAAACATTCTTCGGCAGTCTAGAACCTTCTATAACTCGAATTATACTGCGCACTAAATAAAGACAGGAATTTTTATTTGGATATCTTATCTATCAGGAAGCAATAAATCAAATTTATAGACAAAACAGGATGTTATGCATAACCCTCCGTAGCAAATTTCATATGTACACCAGCACCTTTTGCGCATCAAATAAATAACGGCAGGAATTTTTATTATATATTTATCTGTAAGGAAGCAATACATCATCCTTTTTTTCTTGCAATAACTATATGACGCAGTAGAAATTGCCAGGACAAAGTAAAATATAACCTTGAACCTGTTGTTACATGAATTTAGCTGGCACAATTGCGCAATATTACTGTGACGTCATCATCGAGGAATGTTCTAGAACGGTCTCAATGTCAACCTCACACAAACATACGCACACAGGCTTACCTCACACAGTGAAAGTATTTACGTGGCATGCTTTGGATAAGAAAATAACCTTGAAGCTGTTTGCATGAATTCAGAATTGCGCAATATTATTATGACGTCAGCTGTAGAATGTTCTCGATGTAAAGTAGGTAAAGTATGTCTAGTACCCCTCTTGTAACAATGTCGGCAAGGTAGAAATGCATGATGACGTCATCAGGACCCTCGAGAACGTTCTAGAACCTTAGCACGGACATGAACCACTTTCAAGAAAAATTTAGCATGGATACGAACGACTACAGCTAGAATCTTCTCGATGTCGGTAAGGTAGGAATCTATCATTAGAACGCTTATAGGTTGGGACAGCGCGTTTTTCGCGATTTCTTTTTACTGGTGCAACCTGTTACTGCTGTCACCTATTATATTTGACTTTTGACACTAATGTGTGACAGTAATAACAAGTGACAAGGAAATGGAAAAAAACGCACTGCCCCAACCTATACAGTGTCCCAACCTGTACGACATCGCGAATCGATGTCAGCAACATGCTTTCTAAATTCTCTTTTGAGTTTTTCTCGTCACTGTCAGTCTCTCGAATTCAGCGAAAGACAAATCAAGTTTCTGATCGACATCCAAAACCGGCATTGGTCGAAAGAGAAAAACATATTGGACTCATCCATCGGATTGGTCAGATTCGTCCCGATTCTGAATCCGTTGATGTGTACTGCTTCTGGCATGTCGCAAAGTCCGGTTTACCGGCCGTAACGGCTGATTCAGTTCTTTCCAGAAAAAGTTAACCTGCCCTGATTCTCCATCACGCATAGGGGATCTCGAACTCGAAAAGATGACTTTTCTACCATAAAAGATGAATTTTGGAATTAAAAATAAAGAATTTTCCGAAAAATTGTTTAATATTTAATAAAAAAGATGACTTTGCGAAAATAGTTGGATTTTTTTAAATATTATTAACCTTTTAACAAAGTAGTTTAACTTTTTACCAAATGACTATATTTTCAACCTGGAAGGATGCATTTTGGACCGAGAAGATTAATTTTCCACCAAAAGGAGAATTTTCATTCATAGTGAAGAATTTTCAACCAAATAGTTGAATTTTTAAACCGAAAAGCTGAATTTTTCGCCTAGAAAATTTTTCTACCAAAAAAGACGCATTTTCAACCAAATGCCACATTCGTCAACCAAATTGTTCAATTTTTAATTAAAAAAGAACCTTTGAACCAAGAATGCAAAAGTTAAATTTCACGGATAAAAAAAAAATTTCGAAAAAAAATGAATTATCGACCAGTTGAATTCAACAAAGAATTTTTAACTAAATACATGAATTTTCAACCAAATACTTGAATCAAATAACAAACAAAAAAATTAATTTTTGACAAAAAGAAACGGATTTCCAACAGAATGGTTAAATTTTCCAATAAATTGTTTAATTTTCTACTGAAGTGGTTTGATTGTCAACAAAAAAAGTAAATTAAAAGAAAGTCAAATCAACCAAATAATTTAATTTTCTACCAAATAGTTGAATTTCCAAGCAAAAATAACGAATTTTTTATACAACTGCTGAATTTTCAACCCCAAAATATGAATTTTCAACAAAAAAGTTTATTTAGGACCAAATAGTGGAATTTCTAAAATGACGAATCTTCCATAAAAAAATTAATTTTTTTCGAAGTAACTTAACTTTAAACCAACAAACCAAAAAGGCGAATTTTCAGCAAAATACTTGAATCCGTAATCAAAACAGATAAATTTAAAAAAAAATTTTTATTTTAAATGAAAAACTTTTGAATTCTACTAAAAAGGCGAATTTTTAACAAAATAGTTGAATCCATAATCGAAAAAGATTAATTTTCAACCAAGCAGTTACATTTTTAACCAAAAAGGATGGATTTTCAACCAATCAGTAATTTTCTACCAAAATAGACCAATTTTCAACCAGAAAAGATCAATTGTGAACGAAAAATAGAATAGTTACATTTTCAGAGAAGAAAATTAAATTTCAAAAAAAAAAAAATTGGCAAAATAGTTCAATTTTCAACCAACAAGTTGAATTTTCAAATAAAATTATGAATCTTAAACCAAAAAAAATTCATTTTTTACAAAATAGCTCTACTTTATGCCAGAAATTTTATTTTTCAAATAAAAAAATGAATTCTTAATGAAACGTGCAATAGTTAATGAAAACCAATTTTCAACAAAATATTTTAAATTTCAACCAAAAAAGATCAATTTTAAACCAAAAATAGAATAGTTATATTTTTAGTGATGAAAATTAATTCTCAATAAAAAAAAGAACAAATTTTTAGCAAAATAGATACATTTTTTACTTAAAGTTGAAAGAAATAATTTTCAGCAAAAAAAAAATTAATTTTTATCAGAATAGTTAAATTTTCAACCAAGAGAGATCACTTGCCAACTAAAATGATGAATCTTCAAAATGAAACAATGAATTTACAGGAAAGGCGTTGAACAGAAAACCAAAGTGTTGAATTTTCAACAAAAAGGTTTATTTTTTGAAGAATATTAATTTTCTATAAAAAATATAAATTATCAACAAAATACATGAATTTGTAACCACCACTTATAAATAAAAAAAAATAAATTTTCCGAAATAATTGAATAGTTAACTTTTCAGTTAAAAAATTAAATTTCTACCAAAAATGAAACGAATTTTCAACCAAATAGTTTCATTTTCAACGAAAGAGATGAATCTTCAACCAAAAAAATGCATTTTTAACACAGTAGTTCAAAATTCAATCAAGTATTTGAATTTTTGACAAAAATAGATTTGAACAATATAGTTGCGTTTTCAAAAAATTATTTAAATTTTAAACCAAATAGTAGAACTTTTGAATAAAAGAGATGAATTTTGAACCAAAAATATGATACACTTTTAAATCAAAAAACTTAACTTTCAACCAAGAATAGTTGGATTTTTTTATTGGGTTCTATTAATTCAGTTCAAATTTCTTAATGACAAAAATGTCACAAGAATTTAATTAAAAGTATTCTCATTTTGAATGGCCAGGGGGATTATAAAAATGTCAGAAATTTTCACAAGAGGGGGTGAGTCAAAAATCATAAAAATTTCAACTCTATCCCTAATTTTTAAATTTTCTGAAAAATCTCGTGTTGTCTCTGGAAGGAAAAAAATTTTGAATTCTCTATGAAAGTAACTATAAATTAACTACAAAAACTTGCAACAATAAAGTCAATTATAAATGTGCCGCAGTAGAAACAAAAATTTAAAAAGGACAGAAAATTTTAGGGTGTCCTGAGACCTAAATCCGGCTCTGATTTTCCAACTCGATGCTATTCATAAGTTCTCCACTTTTGTAATTAAGCTTTCAACTGAACCAAGAATGGGTCTTGAAAAATCTGCTAGTTGCTACCAAATAAGGGCAAGATTTTATTGATGGGCATCGCCCATCAGGAATCGCCCATCGGGCATCGCCCATCAGCTTGGATTGGCTCGGATGGCACTCCCTGTCTGTCTGCCTACGCCAGTTATCCTGCGGCCTGTCACACGATATTATGTGCAGATGGCGGGCGGTGTATCACAGACTACCTGACAGATCGAGTCCGCGTCTGGGACTCTGTGCGGTGCGCCTAGGTGTGGCGCGAGTGCTGCATACACACACCCCACAAGCACGTACCCACACCCCACAAGCACGTACCCACTACTCACCAAGCTGGACTCCGCAAATGACTAAGGTCAGAGACCTCTTCCCGCACGAGTCTCGAGTCTCGAGTCTCCAGTCTCCAGATCGACGAGGTCATTTCATGTCGACCTCATTTTATGCAACGCATCGATCGCCAACTCACAAACAGACGGAATCGATTAATTTTCTTATGAGAGCGCCACTCTCTCCACAAGAAGGTGGAGGAACATAAGATTGGCATCCCCCCGAGGAAAAAAAAGAACATCAGACATTTTTTCTCGTATTCATTGTTGTTCAATTACTGCTTATACAATCGCCACACGAGGCTCAGAAAGGAATTCTCGCGCATTTAATTGTTCAATTTCAAGCATTCAATATTATCTAGCGTGTAATCCGAAGTATTGAAAAAAAATTCTGAAAAGAATCAAAAGTTAATTTAGCATACCCGCCATATTGGATCCGCCATTTTTTCAAAAGTTTTTGACATCGGATTCGTAATCAGCGACCTTGAAAACCCCCTTAGACCCATTAAAAAAAAAATCAAAGACTGCAACAACTGCCAATGGCAGTCAATGACTGCAATGACCGCCAATGGCAGTCAATGACTGCAACGACCGCCAGTGGCAGTCTTTGACTGCAACGACCGTCAATGGCAGTCTTTGACTGCAAAGAGCGCCAATGGCAGTCTTTGACTGCAAAGACTGCCAATCGCAGTCATGAGACTAGGTCAAACCAGCTCTCATCAATTTTCTTTGAACTTGTCCTTTGAGTCGTCCCTAACCCTTTCCAGGATTCCTGGAAAGCGAAGAAAAAAATGACAGAAAAACTTGGTGGCAGTCATACCCTGGTCGTGGCAGTCAGAGAAGGTTAGGTCCTCTCTCCGTGAGAGAAAAATATACTGGAAGAGAAAATGAAAATGCCGCAAAACGTGCCGGAAGAGAACACACAACGATTATTTCGTGATTAACTAATTAAATCTTCATGGAGATGAGATTAGAATGTTTGTCGGAAGGTGGAAGGTGCAGGTCACGTCTGGTGGTTTCTTGCACCTGCACCTTGCAAACAAGCGCCTCTCGTAGCTGCAGTCTGCAGTCAGAAAACGTGGGGGGGGGGGGGGACTTCCGCTAATCCTAAGTCGAGATCCTCCCTTGGGAGCTAAAAATATGCGATTTCTCGAATTCAAAGCGGCATTCGCGAGATGCAGAAGCTTGGGGTCAAAGACTCAGTACGCATGCCAATTCTCTTGACTATGCATACGTAGACATCGTGCTATTCTCTGGCTGGCCTCCGTGCCATGCGTCGAATACCAATATCATACATACGTCGACCATCGACTGGTCATCGACTTTTTAAAGAGCGGATGCTTACATATCAACAAATCGCGATCCCAAGCAATAATCTTTTATTAAATTCCTAGCCTCTCCAGAATTACATTCTTCAATCAAATAAAACTGAATTTATAATTATGATGAACACTAGGGTGGTCTCTTTATTTACATGGTGAAAATTTATTTTGGTAATTTCAGGGATCAGAGTGAAAGAGAAGCTCAATAAGGGAGAGCTGGATAATTTTTCTCGAAAAAAGGGGGAAAATAGGGGAAATTTATTGAATTCGGCAGTTGAAAATTGAATAAAATTCAACGGAATGTTCTGGATGACGTCATACAATATTATTGAGCAATTGTGAGAAAAAATTGCGTAAACAACTTCAAGGTCATTTATTATCTCAATTCAGCATTACGAGTCACTTAATTTTCAAATTCTCTAACTTTGCCCCGACCAATTTTTTATTTGCTTTAACCATTATTATTCAAATATCATTTTGATTGTTGTTTTGTGATTTTCACCGTGATAAAATATATAACCCTAAATTTATAATAATAAATTTATAAATAAATATATAACCCTGGACAATATATAATGCATGAGTTGAGACAAAGCAGCAGCGCAAAGGGCGGGACACTGAATAGTGCATAGGTTGGGACACTGTATAGTGCATAGATTAGGATAATATATAGTTATAGTTATTATATATAGTTATAGATAAGATATCCAAATAAAAATTCCTATCTTTATTTAGTGCGCAAATAATTCGTGACAAACATTCTTCGGCAGTCTAGAACCTTCTATAGCTCGAATTATACTGCGCACTAAATAAAGACAGGAATTTTTATTTGGATATCTTATCTATAAGGAAGCAATGAATCAAATTTATAGACAAAACAGGATGTTATGCATAGCCCTCTGTATCAAGTTCCATTTGTACACCAGCACCTTTTGCGCATCAAATAAATAACGGCAGGAATTTTTATTATATGTATGACGTCATCCAGAATATTCTAGAAACTTATCACGGAACATTCTAGAAACTTGACCACTTTAGCGGCAGAATATTCTCGAAGTCGGTAAGGTAGGAACCTTGTCTATCTACTGATGGACTTGGCACCCTTCAGGTTTCCCAGGTATTATAAATAAATGTTTCTAGCACATTTTTTAATTTTGATAATATCTCCAATTGTTGAATACTATCACGAGAGGAAACAAAGATTCGGTTGCGGACCTGGAATATGTATTGTTCTTGCAATAATTGGCCCCTGGTGAGTTATGAGTCGTGGATGTCGTAAAGCGAGCACTTGTGCCTTTACGATTGTCTGACCGTTCTTTGACGGCTTACGACTCTTTTCAAATGTTGAGATATAGACCT
The DNA here is from genome assembly GCA_932178445.1 of Andricus quercusramuli. Taxonomy (NCBI): domain Eukaryota; kingdom Metazoa; phylum Arthropoda; class Insecta; order Hymenoptera; family Cynipidae; genus Andricus; species Andricus quercusramuli. Next base: position 44,921 of record CAKNXH010001499.1, on the reverse strand, counting down.
TCCCGGTGACATCGCTTTGAGCTTTTATTATGAAAATAAAAAATATATCTTTAATTTATGGCAACCTTCTCGAGGGAAAAGTCGTAACTGCAAAAACGTAAAACCTTTCAGTCTTTTCTTTAGACCCAAATACCTCACACTAAAGAAATGTACTAGAAGGCTTAGGGTCATCCATAAAATTACGTAATAGCTTTTTTTTTTGGGGGGGGGGGGGTTAAAGTTGAATGATTTTATAATAAAAGATTCTAAGATTATGATGACTTCACATCAGTATAATTAGATTATTATTTTGATTTTTCTTCATCATTCTGTAAAAAAATATCCATAAAAGCAAAGTTTGCTTACTAACAAAATGGTTGAATTTTCAACAAAATAATTATATAACTGAATTTTTAACCAAGAAGGTCAATTTTCTACCGAAAGGGGAATAGTGAAATTTTTAGTTTACAAAAATACTTCTCAACAAACAAAATTTTTTCCACCAATTCAATTCTATAAAAAAAGACCAATTTTCAAGAAAGTAATTGAATCCTCAACCAAAAATATGAATTTTCAACAAATATGATTAGTTTTTTACCTGAAAATATTTATCAATAAAATATTTGAATTTGCTACCAAATGGATAAATTTTCAATCTAAAATATGAATTTTCTGCCAAGAAGATTAATTTTTTACCAAAAAAACGAATCCTCAACAAATAATGAATTTTCAAAAAAGATGTCTACAAAATAGTTGAATTTTCAACCCGAAACTATTAATTTTCAACAAAATTTATTTTCACCCCAAAAAGAAACAAATTTTCAAAAACATAATTTCAAATTCAGCAGAAAAGACAAAATTTCATTAAAATAATTGAATTTCCAACCAAACAAAGATCAAGTCAAAATATAACCTTGAAAGTGTTTACGCGAAATGCTTAATTGAGATAATGAATAGCCTTGAAGTTGTTTACGCAAGTTCGCTTCTCAGAATTGCGCAATATTATTTCCTGACGTCATCCTTTCGAGAACATTCTAGAAACTTAGCACGGACACGAACGACTTCACGTGCAGAATGTTCTCGAAGTCGGTAAGGTAAGATTTTTGATCAGGAAAAGTCCTTCAGTTTCTACTAAAGATTGAAAAAAAGGGTCAACGATTTCTGATTTAGAACAAGGAATTTTGGAATAAAATTGTAGAGCTCACAGTACAAAAAGAGCTCAAAAAGAAGCAATAGGGTAATTTTTTACGAATCTTCTCAGTACTAGATGACGTAATAGAAAATCCAAGAAAAATCAAAATATAACATTGAAAGTGTTTACGCTAAATACTTAATTAAGATAATGAATAACCTTGAGATTGCTTACGCAAGTTCGTTTCTCAGAATTGCGCAATATTATTTTCTGACGTCATCCCTTCGAGAACATTCTAGAAACTTAGCACGGACACGAACCACTTCACGTGCAGAATGTTCTCGAAGTCGGTAAGGCAGGATTCTTGGTCTAGAAACGCCTGTCCCTATCTACTGATTCAAAAAAGGATCAATCAACGATTTCTGATTTTGAACAGAATTAGAAAGATCACAGGGCAAAAAGAAATCAAAAAAAGGAGAAATAGAGTAATTTTTTCACAAAATCAAATCAGTCTTTCGCCAGTTAGGTCAGCGCTCGGATGTAATGAAGTTTATTGCTAAGCGGCATCTCGGATTTTATGAAACTGACACACGATGTCGTTTTTTGTTTTTTTTTGGAATGCACGACATATGGTAATTACATAAATATCAGGGCAAGTAATTCGACTCAGAATCGAGAGGGACACGTGTAATCTTTACGTCCCATTTCGACCTCCTCGTAAATCAGGGCGCGATCAAGAAGATCGTTTCGTAACACCCACGTTGAAAAGTCGAGAATCCACTATATGCATGTGTAACCAAGAGATACTGAATTAAATACTTAGGCATGAGAGTACCGGTAAAAAGTATAAAAAAATGTCCTTGAGATCGTTTTCGCTTGCCCAGAAAAAAGGTCGATTTTAAATATCAAAGCGTCCTAAAATTTTTTTAATATTTAAATTAACGTTTAGAGGAGATTTTTTTCATTTTAGTATAATCTATCTATTCAAAATTCTACAATTTTGAGAGGAAATGTTGATATATTACTGTTTTGAAGATTTCGACCCAGTTATCTGCTTTTTGGACTCACCTGAAACAAAAAATGAAAGGCTTCATTAGTAAATTGAATTTTAAAAGAAAGTGATTTAAGACTTAAAACAGGAGAAATAGGCTGACTTTCAAGGAAAATAAGGGGAATAAGTTAATTTCCAACAAAAAGATGAATTAAAAAAAAAAACATGAATTGTTCAACTAAAAACATCGGAACTAAGAAAGATGAATTTTCAATTCTAAAATACAAAATGAAATTGAAAAAATTACATAATCTCACCCTAGTTGACTAAATGGTCGAATTTTCAATGAAAAAAGATGACTTTTGAATAAAACGGTTGAATTTTTAAGAAAATAATAAAGTTTTGAACCGAAGGGAATGAATTCTGAACCAAAAATGTAATAGTAAATTTCTCAATTTAAAAAAAAAAAACTGTCAACCATAAAAAATGACTGTTCTTCCAAAAGTTGAAGAAGAGTGTTCAACAAAATAGCTAAATTTTTAACCACCAAAAAAAAATGATTTTTTTTAAAAGAGTTGAATTGTTAACAAACTAATAATCATTTTAACCAAAATGTATTGTAATTTCTCAATTTAAAAGAATGAATTTTCAATCACAAAAGATGGCTGTTCATCCAAAAGATGACTATTCTTCCAAAAGATGATTTTTTAAAAAACCAGTTTAATTTCAACTAAATAATTAAATTTTCAGCCAAAAAAGACAAATTTTAAACGAAAAATATAATAGTAGATTACTCAATTTCAAGAAATTAACTTTCCACCATGAAAGATGACTGTTCTTCCGGAAGATGACTGGTTCTTCCGAAAGATGACTGTTCTTCCAAAAGACGAATTTGTAACAAAACAGTTGAACTTTCTATCACAAAAAAAAATAACATTTCAAACAAAAAAAAAACTAATTTTCAGAAAGCTAATCATAATTTAAACCAAAATTATAATGTAATTTCTCAATTTGAAAGAGTGCATTTTTAATCTCCAAAGATGGCTATTCTTCCAAAAGATGACTGTTCTTCCAAAAGATGAT
>CAKNXH010001499.1:0-10825 GCA_932178445.1 Andricus quercusramuli | reverse complement strand
GTTACCGACACAGTTACCGACGTCGAGAACATTCTATAGCTGAAGTGGTTCGTGTCCGTGCTAAGTTTCTAGAAAGATTTCGAAGGTTACCGATGACGCCATACAATGATATTGAACCTTCTAGAAATTTAGCACGTACACGAACCACTTCAGTTATAGAATTTTCTCGATGCCGGTAACTGTGCAGGTAATGGATTCGGTAATTAGAACCAGCCTTACTTTCTAGGTTGAAAATTCAGCTATTTAGTGGAAAATATAACTATTTTCTTGAAAATTATTCTTTTTGCTTTAAAATTAATTTTTTTACAGAAAATGTAATTAAACCATTTTTGTTTGAAAATTCAACTTTTTTAGTTGAAAACTATGAATTAATCAGCTTAATTTTTAAATTCATCTATTCAAGTGCAAAATACAACTATCTTCTTGAAAATTAACTCTTTTGTTGGAAATTTGACTATTTGATTAAAAATTTGTTTTTTGTTGTTGAAAATGCCTTTTTTGTTTTAGAAGTTATATATTTTGACAGAAATTTCATATTTTTTGTTAAACATACAACTTTAGGTTTTTTCCTGAGACTGCATCTTTGCCTATTGTTGAAAATTGAACTATTTGGTTAAAAATTCGTTTTTTTAATAAAAATTAATTTTTCTTTTAATTGACAATCTAACTATTCCATTATTGGTGAAAAACTGATATTTTTTAGTTGAAAATTCAACTATTTGGCTGACAATTGATCTTTTCAAGTTGAAAATTCAAATAGTTGAATATTCTTGTATTTTGTTGAAAATTCTATTTTTTACTTGAAAATAAACTATATTGTTGAAAATTCGGTTCCTTGTTTGTTAAAAATGTTTTTTTTTTTAAACTGAAAATTTAACTGTTCCATTTTTTTATTTTCTTTGAACATTCGATTTTTTTTGGCAAAATTTTAATTTTTTAAATTAAAAATGTAACTTTTTCATTTTTGGTTCAAAATTAATCTCTTTGAGCTAAAAATTCAACTATTTGGCTGAAAATTGATCTTTTTTGGTAGAAGATTCATGTATTCGGTTGAAAGTACATCTATATTGTTAAAAATTCAACTATTTCGATGAAAATTCATGTTATTTGTTAAAAATTCATCTTTTTTGTTATATAATTAACCTTTTTGTTCAAAAATTTAAATATTTTTGGTGAAAAATTCAAGTATTTTGCTAAAAAATTTGCCTTTTTGGTAGAAAATTAATCTTCTTGCTGAAAAATTAATCTTTATTGTTCGAAAATTTAACTATTACAGTTAAGATTCATAATTTTAGTTGAAAATTTGTCTCTTTGATAGAAAATTTAAAATTTTGATGAAAATTCATGTATTTTGTAAGAAAATCCGTTTTTTGTTGAAAATTCAATTTTTTAGTTGAAAAATAATCCTTTCAAGTGAAAATTGAACTATTCTATTTTTTATTGTGATTTTAATTGAATTCCAAGTTTAAAAAATTAAAGTTTAAATTTTCAGTTTAAAAAATTACTTTCAACAAAAAAGACTGACTTTAAAAAAAAATAGTTACATTTACAAACAAAGTGATGAAGTCTCAAATGAAATTGTGAATATTTAACTGAAATAGTGGAATTTTAAATCAGAAAGATGAATCTTCAACTAGAATAAATGAATTTTTGACCAAAAAGTTAAATTTTCAATGAAGAAAATTAATTCCTACCAAAAAAGACGAATTTTCAAATAAAAAAGATTTTTCAACAAAAAATGGAATAATTAAATTTTTAGTCAAAAAATGAATGTTCAACTAAAAGATGAATTTTTAACTAAAATTATGAAATATTCGACTGAAATAATAGTTACATTTTCAGCTAAAAAAAAAAAATTTTTTTAACGAAAACCATAAAAAAACAGCTCATTTTTCAAACAAATAAATTAATTTTTAATTAGAAAGATTAATTTAAAAAAAAAATTGTAACAAAAGAGTTTAACTTCCAACCAAGTAATTTTATCTCCAAAAATAGTGGAATTCATTTGAAAAAGACAATTTTTCAACAAAAGAAGTACATTTCTAACCAAAAAGATGAATTTTTAAACAAAATGATGTACTTTAAAACAAAAGCTTGATTTTCAATTAAGAAGATTAATTTTCTACCAAAAAATACGAATTTTCAACTAAAATTTCAACAAAAAACCAAAAATTAACCTGTTCATAAGATAAGTAACTTTGTAGTAACCGCGGATCAAAAAAGTAACAAAGTTACTAAAAAGTAACCCGTTCGGAGCCCTAGGTATCAAAAAATTCCCGGTATTTTTGCTTTCTTTTATTGAAAAAGTTAAATTAATAAAAAAAATAAAAAGTTAAAAATTTGTTGATGGAGAGAAATACGACCCCTCAAGCACTATGTGTGGTATCAGACAAGATATTAATTTATTGCTTTATTACACAGGGAATCCAATTCGATATCAAGAAGTATTGGTATGCCGAGCAATGCGTCAATAAGAGACGCTATTTTTATTAAACGTTTTTCACGTTTATCTAAATGTAGCCGCACTATCAGGCGTGTTTTCGTTAGATTGTAGTGAAAATGTTGCTATCAGCGAGTAATATTCCAAACTGAATGTGCCATGAATTCCGAGAAATTAATTCATTAATTCGAACCGGTTTGAATTTAATGAAGAAATAGTTTTTTCAGATTCAAACCAATAAAGAGAGGCAAACAATTAAAAACTGAGGGTAATTCAAGTGCTAAGCTTCTAGAAACTCAGCACGGATACGAACCACTTTTCTATAAGCTTAGCACGGACACGAACCATTTTTCTAGAATCTTAGTATGGACACAAACCAGTTTTCTAGAAACTTAGCACGGACACGAACCACTCTGCTAGAAGTTTAGCACGGACACGAACCATTGTTCTAGAAGCTCATCACGGGTACGAACCACTGTTCTAGAAGCTCAGTACGGACATGAACCACTGTTCTAGAAGCTCAGCCGGACACGGACCACGGTTCTAGAAGCTCAGCAGGACACGGGCCACGGTTCTAGAAGCTCAGCAGGACACGGGCCACGGTTCTAGAAGCTCAGCAGGACACGAACCACTGTTCTAGAAGCTTAGCACGGACCCGAACCACTACAGCTATAGAATCTTCTCGATGTCAGTAAGGTAGGAATCTATCATTTCTCGATGTCAGTAAGGTAGGAATCTATCATTAGAAACCTCCTTACTCATCTACTCATTTAAAACCAAACTCTTGGAAACTTTCAAAACGAAAAAGACGAATTTTAATTTAAAAATTTGGAATTTCAACCAAATAGTTTAATAATTGTGAACCTAGAAAGATGAATGTTTAAACTTTAAAGTCGAATCTTCAACAAAAGAGTTGAATTTTCAATCAAGGAAGATTTTTTATTCAAGGAAGAAAAAAATGGTATTCCATTGTTGAACTTACAAGCCAAAAAAGACCAATGTTCCTCAAAACAGTTAAATTTTCAGCGAAAAAGTGAATCTTCAGATAAATAGTTAAATTTTCAACCGAATAGTAGAATTTCTACCAAACTTCAAATTTCAAGCCAAGAAGATGAATAGTTGAACTTTCAAGTAAATTTTTAGTTGAACTAAAAAGGATACATTTTTAACTTCAAATGGAATGTTTAAATTTTCAGTTATAAAAAATTAATTTTTAACCAAAAAAATATATTTGTTTTAAATAATTTAATTTGAAACCGACCATACTAAATGTCTACCAAAATACACCAATTTTCAACAAAATAGTTGAATTTTCAACCCAAAAAGTTGAACTTTTAACAACAAAATAAATTCTCAATGAAAAATTTGATAATTGATATTTTAAACAAAAGAAAAAATAAACAAATTGAATTTTCAACAAAATAATCAAATTTCAAACAAAATAATTATATTTTCAACAAAATAATTATATTTTCAACAAAATAGTTGAATTTTTAACCTACAAAAACGAGAAAATTCATTTTCTGCCAACACAGACGAATTTTCAGTAAAAAATAATATTATTAATTTTTTATTAAAAAAAAAAACTAATTTTCAACCAAATAGTTATATTTTCAACCATAGATGAATTTTCAACCAAAAATTATGAATTTTCTAACCAAAAAGATAAAGTTCAGAGAAAAAAAGTTTATACAGTCAAGAGAGAAAAAAATTTTCATCCAAATGATTCAGTTTTCATGACACAAATTTTCAGTGAAACAGTTAAATATTCAACCCGAAAATACGAATTTTTATCAAAAAAATTAATTTTCCGCCAAATACTTGCATTTTTACCCAAAAAAGTGGAATAATTAAATTTTCAGTTAACAAAATGAGTTTTAAACCAAGAAAAAAAAATAATTTCCGACAACCTAGTTAAATTTTCAACAAAAAAATGAAATGAATTCTGATCCAAATTCATAAACTTTGAAATAAATAGTTGATTTTTTAAACTAAAAAATATCAATTTTTAACCAAAAAAGCAATAATTAAAATTTGTAGTCCAAAACATTAAATTTTAAGAAAACAAAACTTATTTTCTACAAAATAGTTTAATTTTCTACCAAATAGTTGAATTTTCAACTCGAAACAGATTAATTTATAACCAAAAAATATGAAATTTCTACCAAAGGAGATTAACGTTTAATCCAAAAAGAATTTGCTACAAAACAGGTAAATTTTCAACTCAAAAATATAAATTTTTAACAACAAAAAAGCTCAATACAACCAAAACTGAAATCGTTCAATTTTTAATTAAAAAATTAATTTCCAATGAAATAGTTAAATTTTCAAACCGAAAAAAAAATTTCCAAACAAGAAAAATTTTTTAGTCAAGAAAAAAGAAAAAATTCAACCAAATTGTAGAATTTTCAAGCCAGAAAGACATATTTTCTAAAAAAAATAATTAAATTTCCAACCAGAAGAAATGAATTCTGAATCGAAATTATAATAGTCGTCTTTTAAATTAAGAAGAATTAAATTTCAACCAAAAAGATAACTTTTTAACAAAATAGTTGAAGTTTTAACAAAATAATTAAATTTTAACCAAATTGTAAAATTTTCAAGCTGGAAAGGCGAAATTTCTGCAAAAAAATGGAATTTTTAACCCAAAAATAGAAATTTTCAACAAAAAAGTCAATTTTCGACCCGAGAAAAATCTTAAAAGAAAAAAATGAATTTTTACAAAGTAGTTCAACTTTCATCAAGTAGTACAATGCCCATAAAAAATATGAATTTTAAAGAAATTAGTTGAATTTCAATAAAAATAATTAAAGTATCAAACAAAAGAAATGGATTCTGAACCGCAAATATAGGAGACTTTTCAATTAAAATCATATAAACAAAAATCTGAGAATAAGATAAAAAAAGAGATTAAAAAAAACGTATTCAAGAAAAGTATAAATTTATTGCCGTTATTATCGACCTTATTATCGAGGTTCTTTATAACTATCGATAACCTCGGAAACTTGCAAAATAGATAAACAATAAATATTTTGTCGTCAGAATAATGGAGTATGAGGAAGCAATAAATATTCTCGTAATCAGCGACAATGACCTGGACAAATCAATCACGTTGTATGAGAAATCTATTAATACATAACATGATATATTCATGAAAAATATCGAAACAAATTGGGATTTATGCTTCTTTTTGAAATTTTCATGTCCTAACAAAGATTTTTATTTTTTTGGGGGAAAATTCCCTGTTCCATGTAAAAATTATAAGAGCGTCTATCCACCGGATGATTTCAAATTTCCGGTCAATTTTTTATTTTTTCAGTGTGGTAATATTATACTTCTTTTTGAAATTTTCATGTCCTAACGCAGAATTTCAATTTTTTCGGAACATTTCCTATCCCCTGTCAGAATTATCAGACCATTTATCCATCCGATGATTTAAAATTTCCGACTAATTTTCCATTTTACCAGTCTGTCAATTATACTTTTTTTAATTTTCATGTCCTAACAAAGATTTTTAATTTTTTTTGAAAAATTCATGTTCCATGTCAGAATTATAAGAGCTTCTTTCCGCCGCATGATCTAAATTTCCGGTCAAGTTTTGATTTTTCCATTCTGGGTACATTATACTTCTTTTTGAAATTTTCATGTCCTAACGAAGATTTTTAATTTTTCGGAAAATTCCCTGTTCCCTGTCAAAATTATCACAGCGTCCACCCACCGGACGATTTTTAATTCCCGGTTTTCTCTCGGTCAATTTTTAATTTTCCCAGTCTGGGAATTATACTTCTTTTTGAAATTTCCATGTCCTAACCAAAATTTTTAATTTTCTTGGAAAATTCCCTTTTCCATGTAAAAATTATAAGAGCGTCTACCCGCCGTATGATCTAAATTTCCGGTCAAGTTTTGATTTTTCCAGTCTGGGTATATTATACTTCTTTTTGAAATTTTCATGTCCTAACCAAGAATTTTTATTTTTTCGAAAAATTCCCTGTTCTGTGTTAGAGCTGTAAGAGCGTCTACCCACTTGATAATTTCGAATTTGCCGTCAATTTTTCATTTTTCTAGTCTGTGTATATTATACTTCTTTTTGAAATTTCCATGTCCTAACCAAGAATTTTAATTTTTTCGGAAAATTCCCTGTTCTGTGTCAGAATCATGAGAACGTGTATCTACCGGATGATTTAAATTTCTGGTTTATTTTCCCAGACAGAGAATTATACTTCTGTTTAAAATGTTCACGTCCTAACATTCATGTCCGAATTTAACATCGTCAACCTACAGGATGATTTCAAATTACCGTTCAATTCTTTATCTTTCCAGTGTGTGTATCAGACTTCTTTTTGAAATTTTCATGTCCTAACCAAGAATTTAAATTATTTTGGAAAATTCCCTGTTCCCTGTCAAAATTATCAGAGCGTCCATCAGACCATCAGATGATTTAAAATTTCCGGTAATTTTTCGACCAATTTTCAATTTTCCCAGTCTGTAAATTATACTTTTCAAAATTTTCATGTCCTTACTAAGATTTTTAATTTTTTTGGAAAATTCCTTGTTTCATGTCAGAATTATAAGAGAGTCTACCCACCGGATGATTTCAAATCTCCGGTCAATTTTTCATCTTTCCAGTCTGGGTATATTAGACTTCTTTTTGAAATTTTCATGTCCTAACAAAGAATTTGTAATCTTTCGAAAAATTTCCTTGTTCTTTTTTAGAATTGTAGAAGCGTCTACCAACTGGATAATTCCAAATTTCCGGTCAATTTTTCATTTTTCCAGTCAGAGAATTATACTTCTTTTTGAAATTTTCATGTCCTAATCAAGATTTTAAATTTTTTGGAAAATTCCTTGTTTCATGTCAGAATTATAATAGAGTCTACCCACCGGATGATTTCAAATCTCCGGTCAATTTTTCATCCGCCTAGTCTGGGTATATCAGACTTCTTTTTCAAATTTTCATGTCCTAACCAAAAATTTCAATTCTTTCATAACATTCACTGTTCCATGGCAGAATTATCACAGCGTCTACTTACCGAATGATTTTAAATTCCCTGTTTTCTCTCGCTTAACTTTTTATTTTCCCAGTCAGAGAATTATACTTCTTTTTGAAATCTCCATGTCCTAACGTAGAATTAAAATTCTTTTGGAAAATTCCCTGAACCAACTCAAAATTATCATTCTTTCCCAAAATTCCCCGCTTCAAGTCAAAATTATAATTATTCTCGAAAATTTACTATTCCAGGCCAGAAAAAAAGTACAAAGCATCAATTATATTATTTTTACCAGCCACGATTCTCTATCCGCATTCCTTTTTCTTCCTCGATTATTATTAGTTTGGCGCCAGTTCAGAACTTTTTTTTTTCTTTCATCTAATCGTAAAACACGTAAATAAAACGAAAATTTATTTTTGTAATAATGCTCAAGGATACTAACAATAAATTTAAAAAAATAAAATAAAATCGTACATGAACGTGTGTGGTCCAAGCAAACGCACACAGCCTTTAACTGCCCCCAGGAAATTCTTTTTTTTTTTTACTTTTCTTTTTATTTCAGCCTCTTCTTGTCCCCTTTCTCCCAGGCTTGATTTTTGCTCCCTTTTCTGCGTTTCGATGCAATTTTGATAAACCCCTTTTTTCTTTTTGGGTAATTAAAACAGAGCGAGGACAGAATTATATCGCGTGAAATTTACAATATTTATGGGGGGAAACGTCGAGCAAATTACCTGAAGCAACGCCCAGAAGGACCTGGTGAAATTACCAGTCTTTTTTTTTTCTTTTTTTTTTTTGTACCCTTCTATTTCTTGTCTTCCTATTCTATCCTCCTTCGGAAGACTTTCATTTTCATTCGCGAACTTCCATCTGATTGGCAACCGACCAAACGAGAATCCCCTTTCCCCGGCAGTTTGTAAATCGATCACGAAAGTACCTACGAGTACTATTACACTTCCCAAGTGGTAAAACGGGTTTTCGTTGCTTGAGCATCAAATATCCGAAGCTGATATTCGGCCAGTGTCCATCTGATCGCGGTCTACCTGGTTCCTCTACCCCCACCACCGACCGTCTCCTCACGCAGCTGAGGGACCGCTGCTGCCACCGACCCTTGCCAGCAGGTGGGTCCTTCCTACCTAATGAGGAGTAAAATACGAAAAATAAAAATTTTGGAATTTTGCAGTTGGTAATTTGGAAATGCTGTATTAAATTCTACATTTTTGGACGATTCCAACGATATACTTGCCTTAATGAGTTGAAAATTAAAAGTCGCGGCAATAATAATATTCGACAATCTATAACTTAATTTTCCTACTTTACCTTTTTCCTAAAAATTTATCATCATTTTACAGTATTTTATTCATAATTAAGTGCATAGAGACAGGCGACAGCGTCCAGCGATCACTCAGCTGCGTGAGGGACAGTTGGGTAGTGGCGGTAGAACAAGCAGGTAGACGGCGAACAAATCAATGTTCCACTTTTTAATTTTAAGCCAAAATTAGAGTGTTCAAATAAGAACCAATTTTATTTAACAAAATCATTAAATTTTCAACTCAGAATATTAAATTCATACAAAAAAAAACACAAATTTTTCCAAAAATAGTTGAAATTTCAACTAAAAATATAATAGCTAAATTCTCAACCACAGAAACGAATTTTCAATTTTTAAAATTAAGTTTCATCTAATAAGATTACTTGCCTATCAAACAAGACGAATTTTCGAAAAAATCCATTAATCTTCCGAGGAATCTTCAACCAAATGGTTGAATTTTCAATTAAAAAATATACATTTTTAACTTCAAATGGAATGGTTAAATTTTCAGTTATAAAAAATTAATTTTTAACCAAATAAAATGTATTTGTTTTGAATAATTAAATTTTTAACCCAAAATATTAAATTTGTACCAAAAAACACAAATTTTTCACCAAATAGTTGAATTTTCAACACAGCGTCCAGCGATCACTCAGCTGCGTGAGGGGCACTTGGGTAGAGGGAGTAAAACAGGCAGGTAGACGGCGAACAAATGAGCACCCTGATGTGCACAATTTTAATTTAAAAAAATAATTAAATTTTCAACCCAGAATATTAAATTTATACAAAAAAAAAACACAAATTTTTAACAAAATAGTTGCATTTTTAACGAAAAAGATAAATTGTCTACCAAAAAGGACTAATTTCTAACAAAATACATGAATTTTCAAATAAAAAAGATCAATCTTCAACTAAAAATATTATAACTAAATCCTCAACTACAGAAACGAATTTTCAACTAAAAAAATTTTTTAAAGTTTAAATAGAATACTTCAGCTTTCAGCTATAAAAAATTTGATTTTTAACCTAATAAAATGTATTTGTTTTAAATAATTAAATTTTCAACTCAAAATATCAAATTTGTACCAAAAAAACCAAAATTTTCAAACCAAATAGTTGAATTTTCAACCCGAAAAGTTTAACTTTTATTAACAAGATGCATTCTCAATGAAAAATTTGATAGTTGATATTTTAAACGAAACAAATAAATTTTCAACAAAACAGTTAAACTTTCTACAAAATAATTAAATTTTCAACAAAAGAGTCGAATTTCAAACAAAATAGAATTTTGAACCAAAAATACAAATTTTCCACCAAGAACAAATTCATTTTCTGCCAACAAAGACAAATTTTCAGTAAAAAAAAAAAATAATTTTCAATTAAAAAGAAAAAGAATTTTCAACCAAATAATTAAATTTTCAACCAGAGAAGAATTTTTAACTCAAATTATGAATTTATTAATAAAAAATACGAAGTTTAAAGAAAAAAAAGTTTATAAAATCAAGAAAGAAAAAAATTTCATCCAAATGGTTGAACTTTCATATCACGAATTTTCAGTAAAACAGTTAAATATTCAACTCAAAAATAGGAATTTTCAATAAAAAAGTTAATTTTCTGCCAAATAATTGCATTTTTACCAAAAAGAGTGGAATAATTAAATTTTCAGTTGAAAAAATGAATTTTCAACCAAAAAAACTAATTTTAGTCAAAATAGTTAAATTTTTAACAAAAAAAAAAAGAAGAAATGAATTCTCGAGCAAATTCATCAACTTTGAACCAAATAGATGAATTTTTTACAAAGATCAATTTTCTATACAAAAAATGAATTTTCAACAAATTACATAAATTTTCAACCAAATAAAAGATTTTTAAACTAAAAAATATTAATTTTTAACCAAAAAAGCAATAATTAAATTTTTATTTCGAAAAATTAAATTTTGAGAAAAAACAAATAATTTTCTACAAAATAGTTTAATTTTCTGCCAAACAGTGGAATTTTCTACTAAATTTTGAATTTTCCAGACAACGAAATGAATTTTCTACAGTAAAAATTTCAACCTGAAAATATGAATTTTCAACAAAAGAGTT
>CAKNXH010001498.1:194258-224381 GCA_932178445.1 Andricus quercusramuli | reverse complement strand
TGTTCTCGGGCAATGACGATGTTGAGGATTGACAGGGTGTCTTCGTATTTTTGCAAATCCATTTTTAATTCAGTATCGTTCGGTTTCAGGAGAGTCTGTGTGAAAGCTTCTTTGTAACGTTTGTAGTTTGTTCTGTGGGCTTGAATTCGTCTCCAGGTGTAGGGTCGGACGTTTTGCTCTAGAACGACGCAATGTGCATATTTCCACCAAGATTTTGGATTTTCTTGAGCCGTGCAGTTTGGTTGATGCTTTTTATTGTGCCTGTAGTTGAAAAATAATTTCTTACTTCATGAAAAATGATTAGACTCATAAGATTTTTTATATCATTATTGTGGTTGATGCTAACCTGCTCACAGTTGCCCGGTGAAGCGAATCATAAAGTCTGAGGAAGGTGATGTATTGGTCTTTTGAAACTTGCATCGCAACATCTTGTAAAACAATATCAACTAGCATTCGCGAATCCCGCGTTTCAGTTGCCTTGCTGATGATCATCTTTATTTTCGTTGTGAAGGGTTTTACCACTTGAAAAATATAAACAATTTTTTTAAAGGTTGTAAAAGATTTTGTACAGAATTTCAAATTATTCAAGATGCCAATTCAATGTAATTTATACATTCAAATTGTTCAAATTTAAAAGCTTTCGAAGTTTGGATGGAGTGCAGATAATCAAAAACTTGATAAAATATCTAAATTATGCACAGGGATCACAGTTCATCCCCTTTTTTTACATACTTCTCTCTTTTCCCCTTATCTGCCTTTTCCCCCTTGAATTTTAAAATTCCTTAAAACATCTAAAAACGAGAATTTAGAACCAATTTCCCCCTTTTTTACAAGGTTCCAATTAATTTTTCAAGAATCGTAAACAGAAACTTAAGACAGAAGACAAGCCGCTTTGAAAGCGATTTTTTCAAAAATTTTGATGATGCCAATTTAAAATATTACCTAAACAATTTATTTGGTTAGTTCATAGATTCAAAGGACACCGTCCACAGCGAGAAAATCATTAACGATTTAATCGGCAAAATAAACCCAAAAGATAAATCAATTCATATTCATTAAAATGTTCTAAATACAGGGCAAATAAGGATATTTTTTTGAAAAATAGGGAATAAATTCTTTTTAATAAAACTAATGTAATAGGTGAAATAATATTTCATTCAAATTAAAAAGCCACTAATTCCTGACATCGCGAGTAAAAAAATTACATTTTCAGCAAAAAGAAATCCATTTTTAACCACATAGTTGAATTCTCAACCAAAAAGTTTAAGTCTTAACCAAGAAGATTAATTTTCACTCAAAGAAATGAATTTTCAACTGAAATGATGAATCTTCAACCAGAAAAATGTATTGTTTTAAAAGCATTTCAAATTAACCACAACAGTTGAATTTATAGGCAAAAAAGGATTTCAATGTTGTATCAAGAAAAATTGAATTCATTTGTAAAAAACGACTGCATGACAAAATAGTTGACTTTGAAAAAAAAGTATTCTCAATAAAAAATGGAATAGATAATATTTTAACTAAAAATGATTCCAATTTTCAACAGACAGTTTGATTTTTAACAAAAAAGATGGAATTTCAAAAAGTACATGAATTTTGTGCCAAGTAGTTGAATTATCTACCAAATAAATAAATTTTTCACTAAAATGATAACTCTTCAAGCCAAAAAAAACGAGTTTTCTACAAAATCGTTAAATGCTCAATCAAAACAGATTAACTTTCAACAAAATTATTGCATTTTCAACCAAATAGTTGAATTTTTTACCCAAAAAGTTAAATTTGTAACCCAGAAGACGAATACAACAAAAAAAGAATATTAAAATTTCCAGTAAACAAATTTAATCTCAACAAAAAAAACGAATTGAAAAAAAATAGTTAAATTATTGACCCAAAAGATGAATTTGAAATAAAACATTTGTATTTTCAAATAAAGTGAATGACTTTATATGAAAATAGTTGAATTTTCAATAAGATTATTAATTTGTTTCCAAAGAATAAATATTTTAACCAAAAAGACGAATTTCTAACAAAATACATGAATTTTTAATTAAATAGGTTAATTCTTAACCAAAAAATATCAATTTTAACAAAAACTGGAATAGTTCCATTTTCAGTTAAAGAAATTAATTTTCAACAAAAAAAACGAATTTTCAACGAAGTAATTTGAATTTAAAGAAAAAAAAAGATGTTCATAAAATGTCAAAAAATGTCAATCACAATGTAGAATATTTACTGAAAAAGATTAAATTTCTTCCAAAAGAGATGCATTTTCAACCATGAAAAATATATGAGTCAAGAGAGGAAAAAAATTTCAACTTTAATAAAGTATAATCAATTTGAAGTTTTTTATTATGGGGCTTGGTTTTAGAATTAGCAAATTACGTATTTAAAAAATTGTTATCCTCATAATTTTGTTATTTTTGTAAAGAACATTTTTTTTATTTCTGTTTTTTTACACTATTATCTTTTTAGCTGCCATTAAAAAATGTTTTGAAAAACTGAGAGCTTCAAGCTGACAAAAATAGATTAGAAGAAGATTTGAAAATCTAAAGAAACAAAAACAGAAAAAGTAGGTTTTTGGAAAGGATGTTTTTGGGTTTTTCAAAATTATTTTTCTATAGCTTGCAAAAAAATACTTTGAACAACTTAGTTTCCTGTACGTAAAAAAATACACTAGCCAAAATTGACGAGAATAATATTTAAATTTTTCAAATGTATTTTTATCAGTAGATAGATTTTGATGCATTATAATGCATCAAAATCTATCTACTGATAAAAATACATTACAAAAATTTAAAAATGAGCATTTATCAATTCTGTTGTTTATCTATTTTTCATTCTATGATCTTCTTTAATTTTTTGCTGATGTAGTTTCTCAGTAGAAAGTGCTAAAGTTTTCAATAGATTTTTTAAAGCTAGTTAAAAAAAAAATTTGTTTAACCCAAAAATGATCAGAAAACTTTCTAAAGAAAAGTCGCTACTGTTCGAAAGCACTTTCTTTCAATATTCACGAGATACACATATGATATAAAAAGTTTTCAATTACAAGAAAATACCCCTTTAACACCCTTTTTCGGAAAAATACTCTTTTTACCTAAAATTGAGCAACTGAACCGCTGTGATCCCTGATATAATTAAAATTTTGATAAAATACTTGAATTCTAAGAACTTTTCAATTATAATCACCCCCAAATTGTAGATTTTAAAGAAGTTCTCTATATTCAAAGAGTTTAAAGCAAATAGCTCAATATATATTGAGAAGTAACTATTGCCATTTGATTTAAAAAAATTTTTGTTTATGTTGAAGTGTAGGGGAAACCACTTTACAGTAGATATTATTTACAGTAGATAATCTTAATTAACTGGAAATCTGGTAAAAATGTTCATTATGTTTTTTTTTAGTGTGACATTTCAGTAATGACACTAGATTTTTTGTCGTAGCTTTATTGAAATATTATGATTAATTAATGCGAAAGAGCAACAAATTGATTTTTAACTTGAAAAAAAAATTCGCCTCTTCATTATTCATATTTTGTACCTAAATGAAACACTTTTGTGGCATGTTGAAACATTAGCATCAAAGTTTGAAGTTTAGTGAAAAATATTTATTGAGAGAAAGCGTTCTTTTTTATTATTTATAAATATTTGAGGACTTTCTATTTGACATTACATTTTCGAATAGATAACCAACAGTAGATAATTGAAAAATTGCGAAAAATTCCCCTTTCGAGATTGGCAGCTATGCGACTGTCTTGCAGTTGTTTCAAGCTAAAGGTTTTGTTTGTTTATTTTGATTCGTGAAATTTTAAAATTTAAGTTTTTGTGATTAAAAGACCAAAAAAAAGTGCAAATTTGTAGTGATTAAAAAGTGAGGATTAAAATTTTAGTTGCGTTAAGGAGTAACTCGGAAAAGATATCATTTTTAGCAGTAAGGTAATGTAAAAATTATCACTTTTCTGGCATCAAAGTCAGATTAAATGGTATGAAGATCAAACCAATCACTCGGAATATCAGAGATAAAAAAACTCAAAATTTTAAGCTTTTATAATTTTTATAATATAATGACAGTTTTAATTATTATTCACTCAATAAACTGATTTTAATTGCAAGTAAACTAATAATAAATTATAGTTATCGAGGATCGAGTATTTTGTCATAATCGGGAGCAATAGCAGAAACGATCATCTATTGATGGATAGAGGTGTCAAAATCGTACTCTTGACCAAGTCTAATAAAAATTGTTAATACTTATTTTGATTATTATATTTAATATTCTTTAATTTACTAATTTCATGATATTTTGTCTATACGAATAATCAATTGCATATGTAAGCTTTAATTAAAAACAAAAATCTTTCTTTATTTTTGGAAAATGATGCAGTTAAATGCTGTTAAATTGGTTCCTATCTACTGTAGAGTAGTTTCCCCTAGTCAATAAATATGAATTGAAGGATAAACCTACAAAATTGAAACTCCTGATCATTCAAACCAAATGTTTGAAGAGAGCGACGCATCGTGTCCTTCCAGTCGAGCAAGACATCAAAATCCCAAGTGGAAGGGTCACTTTGTAAAGAAGTTTCTGCACTCGGATCCATGTAAATGCAAAAAGATTCGACTCTTAATAATTGATAAATGGTTGTCGAGTTCGTAGGTGTGACGCCAGGTTTCCATTTACTGCAATTTGAAAAAAATAGATTTGTGAAGTCTGTTAATAATCCTAGGATAAAAGTAAAATATTTTTAAATTACTTGTTTGTAGTAGCCATTGTTAAACTTTGCATACAGATTCCACAAGCGCTTTGTACTTTTTTTGCAAATCTTTCCTCATATCTTACGTGCACGTTGTTTACAGTAATCTGAAAGTTCTTCACAAGAGATGATAAGAAGTTGTCGAAAATCCCGGAGGGGAAACCTAAATAGAGAATTAGTAATTATAGAGGATATAATTTCAATTTTTAGGGTTTCGTAGCCACGGTCAGAAACCCATATAGTTTCAGTCGGGTGTCCGTCCATCGTATTTTTTTCCCCAGGAGAGGAAATTAAGGGGAGAAAGTAGGAAACGCAAGGGGAAATCAGGTGTGGGTAAGTGGGAAAATTTAGTGAAAATTATGGGAGGGGAAGTTAGGAGAAATAAGGTTTGAGAAAGTAGAGAGAAGGAAGGGGAAGTATGGAATTTAGGGAGAATGAGGTTAAGGAAAGTAGAGAAAGTTGGGGGAAAATGAGGGAGGGCAAGTAGGGAAAGCAAGAGGGCATGAGGGGAGGGAAATTAGGGTAAGTGGAAGATAATGAGGAAGGGAAGTTATGAAAGTGTGAGGTGGGTGAGCGAGGGGAGCAAGGGCAGGGAAAGTAGGGAAGTAGTGGAAGCGCGGGAAAATGAGAGAGGAGGAATTAGGATAAATGAAAGAAGGTACGGTAAATGAGGGTAAATGAAACGAGGGAAAATAGGTGAAGTGAGTGGACATGAGTGGAGGGACAGTACAGGAAATTAGTGAAGGGACGTGAGGGGAAATAAAGGGAGAGATAGTGGTTGAAGTGAGAGGATGGAAAGTGCGGGAAGCGAGGGAAAATAAGTAAAGGGGAAGTAGAATTCATAAAGGGAAGGTAAGTATGAGAAAATAGGGGAAATGATGGAGTGCAGAGTAGGGAAGCGAGGGGGCATGAGGGGAGGGAAATTAGGGTAAGTGAAAGGTAATGAGAGAAGGGAAGTTGTGTAAATATGGGAAGAGAGAGCGGGGGAGCAAGAGCAGGGAAAGTAAAAAAAATTAATAGAGGAGAAGTAGGGTGACCAAGGGGAGGAGAAGTAGTGGAAGCGCGGGAAAATTAGAGGGTCGGAATTAGGATAAATGAAGGAAGGTATTGGCAATGAGGGGGAATGATAGGAGGGAAAATTGGGGCAGTGAGTGGAAATGAGTGGAGGGACAGTAGAGAAAATTAGTAAAGGGGTCGTGAAAGGAAATGAAGGAAGAGAAAGTAATGGAAGTAAGGGGATGGAAAGTGCGGGAAGCGAGGGTGAGTAAGCGAAAAAAAGGAGAGGAGAAGTATAATTTAAAAATGAAGAGGAAGTAGGGGGAAATAAGGGAAAGGAGATGAGAGAATGTAGGGAAAGTTAGGGGAAATGAAGGGAGAGGAAGAAGTGGATGTAAGGGGAAGGAAAGTGGGGATGCGTGGGCGAATAAGAGGAAGCGACTTAAGGGGAAATGAATTATGACAAACTAAGGAAAATGAGAGAAAATGAGAGAAGGGAAATGAGAGGAGGGGTAGTAGGGAAAGCGAGGTAAGGGGCGTGAGGGCAAATGAGCAGAGCAATAGAGAAAATTATTAGAAGTGAGTGAGGGTAATGAGGGAAGTGGTGGGAGAACTAGTAGGGTAATGAGTGTGAATAGGAAAGGAAAAGTGAAGGCTGAGAAAGAAAAGTAGAGGAAATGATGTGTTATTTGGGGAAGGGTGGTGAAGCGAAGGGTGAAGTGTGGGTAGGGGATGTAGGGGAGGAGAGGAGAAAGTAGGGAGAGTAGGAGAGGGAAAAGTATGGGAGGAGGAGGTTTCAACGACTTAATTAACGTCTTAAAAGGCAACGAAACCCTTTTTTTAGGCGCGCGGCGCCAACTTTGACTAATTTTTATTTTTACTTTTCAGCGGATAAGGTAAGCAATTACGCATTTCGTGTCATACACGGAGGCATTTTTTTATAAATAGATTTGGAAATTGCATCAAAATTTTTTGCTATATATCAGATATATATTGAAACTATCCTAAATAAAATTTTGAATCAGGCCGAAATTCAAAAAGTTGGAGCATTTTCAAAATTTGAAACAAAATTTGTTCAAGAGTTTTATGAATTTTTGTCAAAGTTTCTGGAACACGACAAAAATACTTGCAACTTATCCTCATACTGCAGTGAACTCTTGCCTATTTGAAGGGCCGCGAAACGTACACATTTGCGTATTTCAAGGTTGGACAGACCCCCACCTCTACCACGAGTCGTCTGGTGATTTTTGTCAAGCGGCGTTCACTGGCTGCCCCGGCCTTGTATCGATGCGCGCGCTGTAAGCATGTGTACGCATTTTCGCATTATGCATGTCAGTGTTTTTAAAGTGTTTTTGTTGACTTTCGACGTGAAAAATATAATATTTACTTGAAATGGTACAATTTGCCAACTAAAAATCAATATAATAGAATCGAAAAGCCACTCAAATATTTCGCGGACTATTGAGTATTGTAGCATGACGTCATGACCATGATAGGATAGGTGGACATGTCAGGAAGGTTAGCATATTTGGCAGTAGAAAGCATTTGCGCAATTCAGTTTCATCCTTTTTTCGGTTGAAGGCCTTTCAGTCTCACGAAAGACAATCATCTATCCGAAATTTGAAGTTAGAGTACCTGATTCTGATCAAATTTAGCTAATACACTAAACTCAAATTTTGGGTATTTTATTTTATTTCGTGAAATTGAAAGGTCATCAATCAACAAAAGAATGGAACATGACTGAGAAAATACATTCTACACTTGACAAATATTACTGTTCGTACATTTATGACTTGCTTTTACGTTTAGAATATTTTCTCTAAAAACTCGTATCCATTCCCATGACGTCATACTGAAATACTCAATTCAGACCAACGAGGGCTTCCCACTCTGCGGGCCTCTTTTTAATTGGTCATCCGCACACGCGGGCGAAACCGTACAGGGATCGGGGTGGGAGGTGACGGAACTGCGCCACTTGGAATATCTGAGCAAGGGGGGCTTGAAATAGGTAAGCCTTCAAATAGGAAAGAGTTCACTGTATTTTTATTTTCGATGAATATTAAAAAAGTTATATGCTTTCAACATTTTGAAAATTTTCAAAAAATAGAAAAAAATATTTTTTTGATAGATTAGGAAATATCATTCCAAATTTTTACCATATGAAATATATTCCGAAACTATTTCCATGACATTTTTCCATTAGACCAAAATTCAAAAGCTAGATCATTTTCAAAAATATGCAATTTTTGTTTGTAAGAGATCCATAAGTTTTAATTGTTATTTTTAGTAGATTTTAACAAGATTCACAAATTATCTCAATGACATTTTTCAATTGTGCACAAATTAAAAATGTTTTAGATTAAGCAATGATAATAAATTCAGAAAAAATGTATTTTTTATTAACATTATATTGTGAAACGTACCTACTTCTCATTTACTGTTCAATTTTGTCTACGTTGTTTTATTTTGTAAAGAGAACCGTCTCTATAACCTAATTATCGAGTGAGAAGCGCCAGTATCGTATTGAGAATGTAATCGCCGAAGCCGCAGGTGCTTAAAGAACATTCGTTAAAAATAGATGGAAAAACAATTTCAGTTCCAGTTTATAACTGTAGTTCCTCAGGGGTTTAAATCACAGTTTTCGATTTAAATTAAAATATTTATGATACCGTATTTACACGCATTTAAGCCGCATCCCGATTTTCAATTTAAAAAAAAGTGTTGCTTATATGCGTCTCAATACAGTATTTGAAAAATGTAGCTGAAATGCATTAATTGGACGTACGAAAATTATTTTGAATCCCCTTGAAAATCACTGAATTCAATCGATTTTTTTTGGCTGTTCAATTTTTTAAATTCAATTTGAGACTTTTAAATTCACCTTAAATTCTTACAGATTTATCAGATTCTTATTCACTAATTCTATTTACTCCCAACTATATAACTGAATTAAGTGGAACTTTTTTGGATTTTTAACATTTTTGTCCATTTATTTAAATTATTTTTATTTTATATTGAATGCGTATGAATTTCATCAAATTCTCTTGAAATCCCTTAAATTCTTATAAATTCACTTACTGAAATCAATGGGATATTTTGTATTTTTATCCTAAATTCTCTTGAATTTATTTTAATTTGCACTGATTTTTCTGGAATTTTCTTGAATTATTCTAAATTCACATCGATTTAACGGAAATTAATAGGAATGTTGAGATTGTCGATTTTTTAAATATATTTGAATTCTTTTGAATTTAACTTGCATTGTTTTGAGTTCATATGAAATTATCTTGAATTCGTCAAAATTCATCTGGAGTTCTGATAAATTTCAATGAATTCCATTGTATTGTTTTAACTTCAAAAGAACATTAGTCACTTTTTGGGTTAGAGATAAGTCTCTTTTGGTCACTTTTTTTGGTTTAAAATTTAAATGATCACTTTTTCACTTTTTTTGGCAGTAAATTAGTATATATGTATGAGTTTTAATTCATATATTTTTAAATTAATGATAATTATTATTGATATTTATAAACAATAATAATTCATTAAAATATATATAATTAATTAATAATTATTAATATTAATTATTATATTTAATTTTTTAATTATTTTAGATAATTTTTTTCATTTGCCACGTTTTTTTAACTCATTTGTCACATGAATGTATTAAACCATGTTATTTTCATATATTTTATTAAATTTTATGAAAAGTTTGAATTAGTATAAAAGATATTCAGGACTTTCAGAAATAAAATAATAGAAGTAAAAAATAATTGTAATCTCTTCAAAAATTCCTGAATCTTTTTTTAAATCACTCGAATTATTTCTAAAAATTTTAATAACGTTTCAAAGTTAAAAAAATTAAAATGTCTAAAAGTAATGCAGATTTTTTTTGCTAAAATGCAATACCCGAAAATTGAAAATGCTGAAACAGTGAAAATTTCTTATTATGAAATTCCCCAATCGAACAATTAAAAAATTGGTGAATAATAAAATAATAAATAAAATAAAGTACTTTCATTTGATGAGAATATTTTTAATATTTTTTATTTTATTACATAAACCATTTTTTAATTGTTTAGATTCGGTAATTTTAAAATTCAGTAATATTATAAACTCTCAGGAGATTTATTATTCCGAAATTTTTCAGTTCGGGAATTGTAAATTATCGGCAATTTTTATAATTTCCAAAATTTTCTATTCCGAATATTTCGTTTTTTGTAAATTTAACAGTATCGAGAATTTTATTTTTCGGAACTTCAGCTGTCCCATTTTTAGACATATTTTAATATGTTTTAAAATCTTTTCAGCTTTTCTTCAAAAATTAATTTTTCAAAATGGAAAATCATAAAAAAATTTCTCGAAAATTTTGAGAAAATATGTTTTTGATCTTGAGACCTTTCGAAATCCTTAAAATACTTAAAAATTTTATATCGAAATCTGAAAAAATCTACATTTTGTTTTAAATTTTTTGAAATCTTTTTAAATTTGAAAATATTATCATATAAATTATTCAGAGAAGGATTTGGCACCCTAAGGAATATTTTTAGGGTGGGAGGCAATCGAGATAATGGACTTATTTACCTAGGCACTATTTCAAAAGGTATCTATTGTTTTAATGTAATTTATTTACTTGTGTAAAAAAGATTATTAAATTTCTCTAAGGAATATATTTTTTATTTGAATAAAGAAGCTAAAAATATTCCTGCAGCTTTTTTTTTAATTTTTTAATTATAATATTATTTAAAAAATCTGCCCGCTGCGTGGGCAAATTTTTAATTTCCATTTTTAATGTTACGTTTACGATTAAATCTAAAACTATACGTCTATTAAAAAAATGGTCTCAAGATAATTTTTAGATCTTTTCGAAGTAAGAATTTTTTTTGTATCTTGAATAGTTTGACCGAAAAATGGTTTTTAAGGGTCCATATACTTTTAAAAAATTGCTTATGACGATTTGCATAATTTATTCTGAAAATGCTCACTATTAGCCAGACTATTAACTATATTTCTTGTTTTGAGACTTTATTTTTTCTTGAATTAAGAATACGATGGACATTACGTACCAGGTCCCAAAATAGCTTCTCCTTCGAGATCTTCCAATACTTTTTTCTTTGCTGCTCTGATTAATCGCTTGTGAACTTCGGAATCGTAACTTCCAAAGACTTCTGAAACTGCCACTATGTACACATCCTGAAAAAAAATATTCAAGTTGAACATGGAAGGTATTATTTACAGACTTCACAATCTGTCCTCTATTCCCATCTTTACCCCTTTTCTTTAAGAATTCCTCTTTTCCCTACAGTTTTCAAGAAACTTCCCCTTTTTTCCCATTCCTCATTTTTCCGCTTAAAAAGAAAATGCAACTATTTTTTATGGAAAGTTAATTCTTTTTGATTGAAATGTCTACTATTATATTTTTTTTCAGAATGAATCTTTTTTGATCAGAAATATGATCTTCTTTTATCAAAAATTCGACAGTTTTGTTCAATATTCGTCTTTTTGGATAGAAAATTTGTCCTTTTGGATTAAAAATTCATCTTTTGGTGGAAAAATCATATTTTTCTTTAAATTATGATTATTTTTGATTGAAAATTGTATTATTATATTCTCCCCCTTTTTCTTCCCCTTTTTCCCCATTTCTCATTTTTCCGCTTAAAAAGAAAATGCAACTATTTTTTATGGAAAGTTAATTCGTTTTGATTGAAATGTCTACTATTATATTTTTCTTTCAGAATTAATCTTTTTTGGTCAGAAATATGATCTTCTTTTATCGAAAATTCGACTGTTTTGTTCAACATTCGTCTTTTTGGATAGAAAATTTGTCCTTTTGGATTAAAAATTCATCTTTTGGTGGAAAAATCATATTTTTCTTTGAAAGATGATTATTTTTGATTGAAAATTATATTATCATATTCTCGGTTTATTTATCATCTGTTTTGATTGAAAATACTACTACTTTGTTAAAAAGTCATCGTTTTATCGAAAATTTAATTGCTTTCTTGAACATTCGCTTTTTGGCTAGAAAATTGATTTTTTCGTATTTGAAATTCAACAGTTTTTTCTAATCATTCGACATTTAAGCTTGAAAACTCAAGTCTTTCGTTGAAAATTCATCTATTCAAACAGAAAATCAATCTTTTTTGAAAGAAAATTAATCTTTTTCAGTCGAAAACTAAACCATTTTTTTGTAATTTATCTAAATTTTTCCCTTTTGGTTAAATTCAGCTGTTTTTTACCTTAAGGTAGGTTGCAAATTTCTCTATTTTGTTGAATTTTTTTGTTCAATATTAATTCTTTGAACAGAAAATGTAATTTTTCCATTTCCATTGAACTTTTCCATTTTTGGTTGAAGAGTCAACTATTTGGTTGATAGTTCAACTATTTTGTTGAAAATTCATCTCTTTTGCTTTAAAGTTGAATTATTTGGTTGTGATTGCAACTGCTTGGTTGAAACTTAATATTTTTGTTGAAAATTTAACTACTTATTTGGTTCAAAATTCAACTATTCGGTTGAAAATTCAGATGAAATCTTTCTTGGTTAAAAGTTCAAATTTTTTTTAATTCGTTTTTTTTATTAGAAAATGTATACCCTCCTGTTTCAGTGGAAATTAAGTCTTTTTTGAATAGAAAATCCACTGTTTCGTTGAAAATTAATCTTCTTTGACTGATGATTCAACTATTTGCTTGAAAATTTGTACTTTTTGGTTAAATTCAATTGTTTTTCATTTTAAATTTTTATCTTTTTGGTTAAAATATATCTACTATTACATTATTCGTTGAAATTTTTTTTTTTAATTGAACTACTTTGTTAAAAAATCATGTTTTTGTTGACGATTCATCGTTTTAGTTAGAAATTCATCCCTTTGGTTGAAAATTCATTTCCTTCTCTTGAAATTAATTTTTTTACTGAAAATTTATCTGTTCTAGTTGAACATTCATAATTTAAGTTGAAAATTCATCTCTTCGGTTGAAAGTTTATTTTGTTGAAAATTGATCTGTTTTCATTGACAATGCAACTACTTAGGTAAAAGTTGAACTACTTTCTTGAAAATGTATTTTTTGGTTGAAGGTTCATCTCTTTGGTTGAAAATTGGTCTATTTTTGTTGAAAATTCGTTTTTTTTTTGTTTAAAATTAATTTTTTCAAGTGAAAATATAACTTTTCTATTTTTAGTTGAAAATTCATGTATTTGGTTCAAAGTTAACTATTTACTTACAAATTCATCTCTTTTGCCTTGAAGTTTATTTGCTTGGTTTGTAAATGCAACTTTTTAGTTAAAAATACTTCTTTTTTGTTGGAAATTAAACTATTTATTGGAAAATGCAACTCTTTTTGGTTGAAGTTTAATCTTTATTTTTAATTCGACTATTTAGCTGAAAATGTATCTTTGTAGATAGAAAATTCAAGTAATGGATTGAAAATTCAATTATTGGTTGAAAATGTAATTATTATATGGCAAATTCAAGTCAAAAAGTTGTTCTCTTGAATTTAAAATCAATCTTTTATGGTAGGATGATAATCTTTTTTGGTTTAAATAAATAAATTTGACATTTTTAATTTTTGATCTGCAATATCTTTAGTTTATTTATAAAAGTTTCTACAGATGTTAAAAATATTACAAGATTAAATTGCTATCCTTTGAATATGAATGGTCAGAAAAGTGAAAAATTGGTCAGGGAAAATCAGAGATAATTTAGGGAATTTTGAAAATGACGTTTTTTATCAAGTTTTAAAACTATGATTTAGCTGGAATTAATTAAATTGATTAACTTATTTTGCATTGTAGGCTAATAAGATTCTGGAATGTAAACATTAAAGAAAAGATTGATATTTTGTTAACATTACAGCATTTGATCGTATTTTTTGAGAATTAAAAAAACTAATTTATCTCAACTAATCTATCAATCGTTTCTTATATTTACTGCTTTGCATTATTATTATTAATCTTATAAAAATGAATGATAAAATTAATATCATTCAGTATTCTTCAGTGTTGCAGGAGATATATTTTTTTCAATGTTAATATTCCCCGATAATTAATTGAATAATTTTATGGGAAAATAATTTTAAATGTATGACTGAAAAAAGTGAAATTCGATTGAATAAATATTCATTAAATCTCGCGTATTTTTTTCTTTTAAATTCTTTTAAAAAAATGTGAAAGGCATGAAAGTTGCATAATATTATTAAGATGACAGTTCAAACCAGTTCCAACCCCGACGAAAACGAGAAAAGATTTGCCCGCGAAAAATTAAATACTGGCACGACTATTTCTGTATTGTTCCAAAATTATTTTTAAAATAATTTTTAATTTTTTTAATTACCTCGATACATATGATAATAGGTTGGGAAAATAGTCCAGCCCAAGGTATCTTTAACGATATCTTCCCTATTAATCCAAGTTCAACTCTGATAGGTAGGCCAAGTTGATACTGAAACCGGGAAAAATATTATTTCTCCATTCTGAATATTATTATAAATTTTGCTAATTTTTTTTTTGAACTGGTAACTATAAAAAGTACTCACCAAGGCTTCTGGCTTGAGTCTTAGATCCGTAAGGCATGTATCGCCAGAAAAAATTCCTACATTAAAATCTTCTGTGTCCAAGTCTTCAACATACTTTCCCAAAAACCGATTGAGAATCGCGGCGACCGCCCCTTCAAACATTGTTATTTAATTTCACTTTGCACGGAATTATCGAAATCTGCTTATATATTATATCCCCTTTTGATTATAACCTCATCAAATCCTCAACTGCCGAGGTTGGAACAACGCGCACATGCGCGAGGACGGCATTACTTTATTGATCTTTTATTTTACAAACGTCAAAAGACGTAATCCGGGAAAAGGGAAGACACCCAGGTGATGTGGGAGGTTTAGGAAATTAATTTTCCCCGAAGATGATTCCTCACGTAGATCTCATTTATCAAAATGTCAACATATGCAATGACCTCAATTTCATTCACATTCTGGGTGTCTTACCTGACCGGGAAATCGGGAAATGACCGGGAATTTTGTTCACCGGGGATGAAACTGGGAAATGACCAGGAATTTTATTTAGTGGCCGGGATTTTTCTCCAGAATTTACTAATATGCAAATTAGGGCTGTCCGAGAACTTCATTTTCAAAATTCCCTTATTTTTCCTTGTCTAATTTTTCATTTTCCTTGATCAATAATATTCAAATACCAGCATTTTCATCTTGAAATTCTTTTAACATAGAATCTTTTATAAACGGAATGAAAAAGTATTTCAGATACAAATAAAAAATGTTCAAATTTATTGATTTTGTTTTGAACAAAATACTTGAATTTTCAAGAAAATAATCAAATTTTTAACATGATAGTTGAATTTTCAATCTAAAAATATAAATTCCTAACAAAAATGTCATAGTTTATATTTCAATCAAAAAACATGAAATTTGTATAAAAAAAAAGTTTTTTAAATCTAAAAAGACGAATTTTCAACCAATAAAGATTTTTCACTAAAGAAAGAAAATTTTACCGAAATTGTTGAACCTTCAAGCCGAAAGACGTATTTTCTCTACCAGAAATTGAATTTACAAACAAAAAATATGGCTTCAGCAAAAAATTATTTTTCCACGAAACTGATGCTTTTTACTCAACAAAAATGAAATTTTAAACAAAGAAAATTATTTTTTTTTTACCAAAAAAGAAGAATTTTCAACTAAAAAAGAAAAAATACTTAAAAAATGGAAAAGTTAAGTTTTCAGCTAAGAAATTAATTTTAAACCAAGAAAAAATACTTTTCCATTAAACATTTAAATTTTTAACGAAAGACATAAGTCTTCATTCGAAAAAATAAATTTTTAACATTGTAGTTCCACTTTTACCCAAGTAGTTGAACTTTCAATTTAAAAAGAATAATTTTCAACAAAATAGTCAAACTTCCAACCAATGAGATGAATTTTCAACTAAAAATATAACTGCAAAAAAAATGAGTTTTTATCAAAATGATTCAACCAAATCTTTCAAACAACATATTTAATACTCAAGCAAAGAAGAATAATTTTGAACAAAAAAATTGCATTTTCATTGAAAAAAATGTCTACCAAAGAGGATGAATTTATAAATCAAAAAGATAAATTAAAAAACAATGGTTGAATTTTCTGTTAAAAAAGATTATAGTTGTCTTTTCACGATCAAAATACGATTTTTAACCGCGAAATAAGTTTTTACAAAAAAAATTGAATTCTTAATCCAAAAAGACGAATTTTTACTCAGAAAGAATGACTTTTTAAGGAAATAATTCTCTACACAATAGTTGCAGCTTTATCCAAAAAAATGAAATTTCTCTTGAAACAGATGAATTTTTCTTTAAAAAGAAAACAAATTTAAAAAAAAAATGGTTGAATTTTCCTTCAGAAAAGATTCCAGTTGACTTTTCTAGATCAAAATATGAATTTTTTAACGAAAAATAGGTTTCTACGAAATAAATTGAATTCTGATTCCAAAAAGACGAATTTTTACCCAAAAAGAATGACTTTTTAACGAAATAATTCTCTACACAATAGTTGCAGTTTTATCCAAAAAATATGAAAGATGCATTTTCTCTTAAAACAGATGAATTTTTAATTTAAAAAAAAATCAAAATAATAGTTGAATTTTCATCCAGAAAAGATTTCAGTTCTCTTTTCAACACTAAAATATTAAATTTAACCAAAAAGTAAATTTTCTGCGAAATAGTTCAATTTTCTAAAAAAACATCAGAATTTTCAACCAAAAAGTATGACTTTTCAACAAAATTGTTGAATTTCAAACAAAACAGTTTCATTTTTATCCAAGAAAGATGTAATTTCTGCTAAAGCAGGTGAATTGTGAAATCAGAAAGACAGATTTTCAAAAGAGAGTTGAATTTTCAACCGAATAGTTGCATTTTTATTCAAGAAAGATGAAATATTTCTTCTAAAACAGATGAATAAAAAAAAACTTCAAAAAAATAGTTAAATTCTCATCCAAAGAAGATTTCAATTCAATTTCCAACTACAAAATAAGGATTGTAAACTATAAGTTAATTTTCTGCTGAATAGTCGAATTTTTAACCAAAAAGTATTATTTTTTAACAAGATTGTTAAATTTTCAACCAAACAGTTGCATTTTTGTCCAAGATAAATGAAAATCCTTCTAAAACAGATGAATTTTTAAATCAAAAAGACAAATTTAAAAAAAAAAGTTGAATTTTTACCCGCACAGTTGCATTTTTTCAAGAAAGATGAAACATTTCTTTTAAAAGAGATGAATTAAAAAAAAATTTCAAAAAAATAGTTAAATTTTCATCCAAAGAAGATTCCAGTTCACTTTCCAATACCAAAATAAGAATTATAAACTATAAGTTAATTTTCTGCTTAATAGTCGAATTTTTAACCAAAATGTTTTTTTTACAAGAAAGATGTAATATTTTTACAAAAAAATATGTACCTTTATATTAAAAAGACAAATTTTCAGAAAAAATATTTTCCATCCAAAAAAGATTTTAGTTGACTTATCAACAACAAAATATGAATTTTAAACAAAAGGTTATTATTATACGAGAAGAGTTTTTACGAATTTGCAAAAATTACGTACATACATATACACTATAATATAAAATCTATATTATATTTATTTCTATACCTCAGCCTGGGATTGCTCATTCAGATATTGCAAAATAAAGTACACATTTTATTTATCATGATCACTGTAATATTTGTTTCTGCGCAACCTATAAAAAACAATTTTGTTATTAAACATTTTATTGCAACTTGTTTCGTTTTTCCATATATTTAATTGGTTTATTTTTTATGTTATTTGTTACGATTTAAACAAAAAATACGCATCCTAGCGTAAAGTGATTCTAAGAAAATTTCTATAACAAAAGTTTATAACAAAGTAGATCATTTTTGGTTGAACAACGTTTTTTCCTTTATTAATATTATTGTGTTTTCCTGGACGCAAAAATCAAAGAATATTTATACCATCCGAAACTTCTTTTTACATATTTTTATATTTATTTCATTTATACCACGTCCAAACGCAGAATTATAATTCTTTGAGAAAATTACCTGTCTCCAAGGCGACATTATAATTCTTTACTGAAATCCCCTGTCCCAACTCGAAATAGTGATTCTTTTGGAAAATTCCCGGTGCCAAAGTAAAAGTTCTAATTCTTCGCGCAAATTGCCTACCCCAAAGTCTAAAATTATAACTTTTTACGGGAATTCCCTGTCCCAATTATCAAAATTATCATTCATGTAATGTGTGGGTCACGTGACCAGATTCCTACTTTACCGGCACTTTTTTTGTAAACTTATTTTCACACGAATAGCCACATCAAATTGAACATTTGGGATAATAAATAAGAAGCACTAAGAAAGGTGGGTCTGGTCCTACATTTTAATAATCATGAAAAAAGTTTTTTATTTTTTGTAAATATTTTATTTTTATTTTTTCATGATTATTACAATTTAGGACCAGGCCCACCTTTCCTAGCGCTTCTAATTTAGTATCCCAAATTTTCAACTCGATGTGGCGCTTCGTGTGAAAATAAGATTACAAATAAAAAAAGTGCCGGTAAGGTAGGAATCTGGTCACGTGACCCACACATTGCATGAATTATAATTTTGATAATAATTGGGACAGGGAATTCCGGTAAAAAATTATAATTTTAGACTTTGGGGTAGGCATTTTGTGCAAAAAATTAGAATTTTCTCTTTGGGACCGGGAATTTTCCAAAAGAATTACAATTCTGAGTTGAGACAGGGTAAATATTTGATTTTTACGTCCAGGAAACAACAAAATCGTGTTAATAAAGGAAAAAACCTTTTTGTTTCGATCACGTCCAGGCAATTTAACAATACCATTTCACATTTATTTATTTTGTGGATACAAGTTCACTGGATGAACTCGAAACTCGTTTGGAAAGGGGATTTCAGTAAAGAATAATAATTCTCAGTTGGGATAGGAAATGAATAAAAATATTTTAAAAATTCACGTGAAAAAATAGATTTGGAACAAGGAGTTTCCGAAAAGAATCATAATTTGGAGATAAGACATACAATTTCAGTAAAGAAATATAATTTTGAGTTTGGAATAGGGAATTTCCGTGAAGAATTATAATTTTTAATTTGATATAGGGAATTTTAGTGAAAAAACATGTTAACAATTGTGACAGGGAATTTCCGTGAAGAATTATAATTTTGACTTTTGAAGAAGGAATATCGCATCAAAGAATCAGAATTTTTACTTTGAGAAAGAGAATTTTTTTAAAAGAATTATAATTCTGAGATACTGCGAATTTCCGCAAAAATAATTTTAATTTTAGGTTCACTTTAGAACAGGTATTTACGTTAACAAATATAATTTCTACTCCAGGTCGCGGAGTTTCCGTAAAAAGTTATGGTATGAATTAGAACAGAAAATGATTGAGATGGAATTTGGAAAATAAAATTTAATTTTGATTTTTAAAAAGGAACTTACGAAAACAATCCCTGTTTCAATTAAGAATTCTTCAGGTTTTAAAAATTCCTTGTTTTAAATCAGAAATTATTTGAATTGAAATTTTGTTTTTCAAATAAAAATTTTCCAAAATTTAAAACTTTCCTCTTCCAAATTCTGGAAAAAGGGAGTTATTGTATGGCCTTGGCTACATATACCGCAATTTCAGTACAAATAGTTGGATTTTTCGGTAAGTGTAAGCACTACCTTACTACATTTTTGAATTACAATAGAACATTTTACAAACAAGTATAATTTTGTCTTATAACAGGGAATTTTCCACATTAATTAAATTTTAACTTGGTATAGGGAATTTTCAGAAAGAATGATAATTCTGAGTTTGGATTTCTGAAACGGAAAATATAAGAACAATCCCTGTTCTGAGCGAGGCTTCGTCAGATTTTAAACTTTCCTCATTGAAATTTTGGAAAAAGGGTTCCTATATTTCTGAATTATAATAGAAAATGTTGTAAATATATGGAAATATAATTCTGACTTGGAACAGGGATTTTGGAAATTAATATAATTTAAACTTAGTATAGAGGGAATTTTTCAAAAAGAATTATTTCTGAATTTAGAGGGGAAAAAATAAATAAGATATACAAAAATTCCTATAAAGATTTATAATTCTGACTTTGGAACAGAGAGTTTCGTAATAAAGAATAAAAATTTTGTGTTAGAACAGGTAACTTCCGAAAACCATCCCTTCACCAAATCAGAATTTTTTCCAATTTAAACATTCTTTTTTTTTTAATAGAAATTCACCAAAATTTAAACAATTTCTCTCTCTTTAATCAGTAAAATTTAACGATTTCACATTCAAAAAATTTTCTATTGGTTCAAAAATTATGACAAGTTTGTTATATTTACAGCTTTGACTAGTGGGCAATAATAAAAAAATTACTAAATTTAAAAATAAAGGTTCTGCTCAATAACAGTTTTTTTGAAAATGTGTAAAACCATGTTTTTTTTATTGAGTCATATGCACACATTTGAAAAAAAAGTTGAATAATTATGTCGAACCTGAAATTGATTTAGCTTGAATCAAAGAAACATTTTAGTATTTTGCTTTTTCGGAAAAAAAATCTTTTGTCATGAATCAGGATTTTTGGGATTTCATATATTTTATGCGATTTTGAACGTTATAAATACCACGAGAAAAAATGTTTCCATTAATAAAAAATAATAGCATGTTTCTTTGGTTCAAGCTGAAGAAATTTCAGGTTCGAATCAATCCAAAAAACATGTTTTTGTACATTTTCAACAAATTCTAAATAGGCAATTTTTTCAATTTTTTAGTTGTATATTTAAAAAAGAGAATAGAAGATATTAACCGATTTTAATGTTTTTGCTTCCTCATAGAGGAAGCTATGTAATGGTAACATTTTTCAAAATTTTTGAATTCATTCAATTAAACCCTCCCTAATTTAAAAATGTCTAATACAATATTCTAAGCAATTGTCCGGATGTGTGTGTGTGTGTGGATGTGTGTGTGGATGTGTGGATGTGTGGATGTCACGCTTTTTTGTGAACATGATAACTAGAAAACGGTTGCAGATAAATTTATGAAATTTGGAGAGCTTATTTTCCTCAAAAATATATCTTGAAACTGACCGAAGGATTTCTAAAAATATTTATTGCATTTTTTTCTAGCACTCAATAATATTTTAAAAATCGGTTTTTTATAGTAAAACTTTTTTCATTCGCATAATTCAAAGTTGATGCAAGAATATAAAACATTCCTTGGTTCGGGACGGTTCGATTGACCTATAATATTAATACATTTTATTGAAGAGTAGGGCAGTTATGGTAATTTATATATTTTGAAAATCGGTTTTTCATAGTCAAACTTTTTTTCACTAGCATAATTCAGAGTTGATGCAAGAATATAAAAGATTCATTGGTTCGAAACGAATCGATTGACCTATAATAATAATTCATTTTATCAAAGAGTAGGGAACTTATGGTAATTTATATATTTTGGAAATCGGTTTTTCATAGTCAAACTTTTTTTCACTAGCATAATTCAGAGTTGATGCAAGAATATAAAAGATTCCTTGGTTCGAAACGAATTGATGGACCTATAATAATAATGCATTTTATCAAAGAGTAGGGAAGTTCTGGTAATTTATATATTTTTAAATCGGTTTTTTATAGTAAAACTTTTTTCATTAACATAATTTAAAGTTGATGCAAAAACAGAAAAGGTGTGTTGATTCGAGTCGAATCGATTGATCTATAACATCAATACAGTTTATTGAAGAGTAGGGAAGTTATGGTAATTTATATATTTTAAAAATCGGTTTTTTATATAGTAAAACTTTTTTCACTAGCACAATTCAGAGTTGATGCAAGAATATAAAAGATTCCTTGGTTCGAAACGAATCGATTGACCAATAATATCAATGTATTTTATCAAATTGTAGGGAAGTTATGGTAATTTATATATTTTGAAAATCGGTTTTTTATAGTAAAACTTTTTTCATTAGCATAATTCAGAGTTGATGCAACAATATAAAAGATTCCTTGGTTCGAAACGAATCGATTGACCTATAAGAATAACGCATTTTATCCAAAAGTAGGGAAGTTATGGTTATTTATATATTTTGAAAATCGTTTTTTTATAGTAAAACTTTTTTCATTAACATAATTCAAAGTTGATGCAAGAACAGAAAAGATGTGTTGATTCGAGACGAATCGATTGACCTATAATATTAACCCATTTTATTGAAGAGTATGGAAATTGTGAAATTGCATAATATTTGAAAACACGGTTTTCCATAGTAAAACTTTTTTCAGTAACATAATTCATAATTGATGCAAGAGCGGAAAAAATCTCTTGATTCGAGGCAAATCGATTGATCTATAATAATAATAATAATACACTTTATTGAAGATTAGGGAAGTTCTGCTCATTTATAATATCTGAATCATTAGTTTCAAACAAAAAAACTTTTTTCATCGACATAATTTAAAGTTGATGCATGAATAGAAAAGACTTTTTGATCATAAATTTTCAAATAGAGTAATATTATGACAATTTTTGTGAAGAAATCATAAAGCTGGGAAAGGGATAGGGTGCGTCAGAACTTTTCCTTTCCCTTTTCCAGCTCAAAAAATTATTATTTCGAACGCAAGATTTAATTTGTCTGATTTGTCTTTGTATTTAAAACATTTTTTGTATTATTTTTTAATTTTTAATTTTTGGTGAATTTCTATTTTTAAATCGAGCAAAATGAAGACTTTGGTTTGTCTATTATTGAAAAAAATAACTAATGCTTCCTCTATGAGGAAGCAAATACATTTGCTAACGGGAAGCAAAGTGCTCGTGAAATGAGCACCATATAATTATAAATACAAACAAAGTGGAAACACTCGAGATCGAATTCACAGCTAGTTCTACTTGTTTTTGGATGTCGACTCACAAATTGTTATTCCTCAGCCCAAACGATTCGATTAATTTTAGCATTTTTACTTTACTCTACTGAAGAGTGTAGTTTTGAATTTACATTGGAAGTATTAATTATAGTAAGGAAGAAATGACAAATATTAGAAAGAAATATTTATGAGAACGATGTGAAACATATAAAAATTGTGTAATTAACTAATTTTATTTTTTTCTCTGACTTTTTTATATCCCTGTGAATGGTTTTCCAACGACCTATAGTATATCTAATTTTGACAAAATATTTAATGGCAGAAATCATTGAAAATTATTGAAAAATATAACATCCCGGGTAAAAAAATTTTGGTATGGGATTGATCTAGGAAAACATCTGTGAAATCGTATGGGAGTGATCTCTCAGATAGTATAGTAAAAGTATGCCATTTGAGACGATCCCATACTTCATGTATATTTGAATGAAGTATAGTGGATGTATAGCTCAAATATATCTAAAGTATAACAATGTATAGTTGAAGTATAGGGGAAGTATTTTGAAAGTATATCTGAGAAGTATAGCTGCAGTATAGATAATGTATAGCTGATGTTCAGTCAAAGTATAGCTGATGTATATCTTTTAAGTATAGCTCAAGTATGTACTTCATGTCTAAAGTATAGAAAAAGTATGGCTACAGTAGGTACAGCCAAATCGTTACTGATGATAGATAATCAGTTATCTGAAATACATGAAAATAGAGATCCAGAATCATGATTTTCATAATTTCAAAGGATATTGTTTAAAAATTCTAAAATAAGTAAAATGCTATTAATATTATGTTTATAAGATTCAAAGATTCTGGATCTCTTACCAATATATATGACATAAGAGTCATATAAGTAGTCCGTTATATATCCGTTGAATATTGTATATCCTCACGAACAATATTCAAAATATAGTTGACTTGCGAAATCAATTTCAATCGCGAACTTTTGAAATTTTTAGACGAGCTGTCATTCATGATACATTGTGTTTTATCACGTTGCTAGGATATCTTGAAGAACAAATGAGTGCAATTCTATGTCCGATACTTCTGCCATACTTAAGTATAAATGAAGTATAATCTGTACTTCAGCTATACTTAAGTATAGATGAAGTATATCCTATACTTCAGCTATACTTAAGTATAGAAGAAGTATATCCCATACTTCAGCTATACTTTAGCTATACTTTAGATATACTTCAGCCATACATCAGCTATACTTTAGATATACTTTATCTATACTATTTCAATATACTTGAAGTATGGGATCGTCTCATTTACCATACATTTTTTATACTTTGGGAAGTCAATGATTGATCACTCCCATACTTATGATTTTTACTCGGGATTTCTTATAAAAAAATTGTTTTTGTTCTTTTCTACATGTAAAAATAAATCTTCAATCTTCCTCCTATTTTTCCCCTTTTTCGTGAGAAAATTACCCTATTTTCCCTTTTTGGGTTTCCTTTTGCGCTGTGATCCTTAAAGGTCACCTAAGAATATTGACTTGATACTTAGCCCAGAGGTCTTTTTCTAGACCCCAGTTGAATGCACTAAAAGGATTTTTGGCGCAAATCAATAAAAATCAAGTTATTAATGATTTCGACTTTTTTTTAAATTATTTTTTTTTAAATCTCCCAAAATATTGATTTTGGAAAAAAATTGTATCTACAAAAGTTGCAGATCTCGTCAAATAACATATTTTTTATACTCATACTTTATTCTAAAATGTTTATTTTCCTAGAAAAATGAAAAAAATGAATTTTCAGGAAAAATTGTTAAGCTACCAAGCACGAAATACGTATTATCACTCGAGAAGCATAATATTATATTCTGAAATATCATAACTCAGGGTGGCCGCTGGACCGGGAAACCAGGAAATTATCGAAATTTTTGAGAGCGGGAAATGACAGTGAATTTATTTTTTGATCAGTACTTTTACAAGTTTTTCAAAGAAAAATCTATCCAATCACTTGAAATATCACCAATTTCATGTCACAAGATATATAATGCAATTTAAAATAAGTTTCATTTCAAGTTTTTTTTTAAATGCGAAGTTTAGTTGTTAACTTTTTCAATTACGAAATCATTCAGTTTACAATGTGGAATTCTAAAATTTTTTACGATCAAAATTTCCCATTTTACATCTTCATTTTTAGGGGCACATTTTCAATTAAGAGAACGTTAAAATAAAGTTTTGAAGACTTACACGATACAAGATTGTCTTTTGAAACTGAAATTTTTTGACAAAAAAGGTTTTAAGTTGATCAACTGTTAATATAAATTGAATAATGATTTTAAAAATTAAACTTTAGTTCGTGTATTTGCAATTGAACAATAATTGACTGATTTTATAGGACGATTCTGAATCTGATAAAATTAGACAATTAACAGATTTTGACCGTAAAAATTAAACTGTTTCAATTCGAAAACCTTAGTAGTTAATCAAATGTAAACTTCCGATTGAAACTTTATAAACTATATGTTGTTTCTGTCTAAAATATACCATTTTTAACGAGTTCAGTTTGAAAATTTGTGATTGAGAAAAAGAACCATTTTTTAATAGTCAGCAATGTTTGGCTGTTTATTTTAAATGAACAATTAAAAATGAAATATTAAAAACCAAACAATTTGAAACTCAATTGTTTGAAACAGAAAGCCTTGAATCGTTAAAATTTCGGAGAGCTAAACGTTACAATGTTAATTTTAATTCTTGTAATTACAAAAATTATAGTTGCAAGTGAAAATGTTGAATATTGATGTGTAAATAACATATGAAAATGTATTCATTTGGAAAAAATTCAATTAAGTTGAGGAGATATTTAAAAGTTTTTAAATAAAATTTTTAAGCTTTTAAGGCCATATGACGAATGGGTCACGTGACCGAATTCCTACCTTACCGACACTTTTTTTATTTGTAAACTTGTGTTCACATGAATAGCCACATCGAGTTGAAAATTTGGGATAATAAATAAGAAGCACTAAGAAATGCGGCTCTGGTCCTAAATTTTAATAATTATGAAAAAAGCAAAAAAAATTATTAACAAACAAAATTTTTTTATAATTATAAAAATTTAGGACCAGAGCCGCTTTTCATAGTGCTTCTTATTTATTATCCCAAATTTTCAACTCGATGTGGCTATTCGTGTGAACATAAGTTTACAAATAAAAAGTGTCGGTAAGGTAGCAATCCGGTCACGTGACCCACTTGTCACGGGAAAGTTTCGAATGATTTTTATTTTTAAAAATTAGTTTCAACAGAATATTGAAGAATATTTCAAAACGGACGCAAATTTTGATGAATAAATAAAAATTTAACATTTATAAATTTTGAAAAAATTGATTTTTTAGGGAAAAAAATATAGGTTTGAGAGAATGTTTTAAGAAATTTCAAAACAAATTTATTCATTCACGACGATTTAAAATTAAAATAATTTAACTTTTGTAATTTTTCAATTTTTAATGTTTCTAACTTAAAATTGCGTAAAATGATATAATTTTGAAAATTCATGAATTTGTTGATTCATTCTTCAATCAAGAGCATTGAAAATTATAGAGTACATTTATAATTAATAAAAATTTTGATTCGTTAAAACGATTACTTCAGACAAATAATTTTTTAAGAACAAGAAAAAAAAGCCCCTGCTCGGATTTAAATCGGAAATATGAATATCGCAAAGAGTGGAAATAGACGCCTTAATTTTGCTGCTTAAAAATAATCTTTTCATAGTTTATGCTTGACTTCGAAAATTTTATGAATATTTCATACTTGTTGAATAACGATTATATCATGCCATGTAAGACGCAGCTTGTAAATATAAAAACATGGTTTTTATTTAAACATTGGTTAATTATGTTTATAAGATTCATGATTATTATATTTATATAATTTATAATGAACATTCAATGCGAATAAATAACTTTAAAATTATTATGTAAAGCAAATTTCCGTATTTATTTTGAATCATCAATTTTCATATCTCAAACCTAGGAGCCAAATGACAGATTCAGAAATATCAAAAATATAACATTTTAAAAATCCCGCTTGTATCTCTGCAAATGTGTTCTGCGCCATCTATTTCTAGAAACCGTGTTCGTGCATGTGTTCGTGTAAAAAAAAGGCAAAAAAAGTCGTCGGCAAGTACACTAGTGTGTGTGTGTTGTGTGATCATGAACATAACCTAAGAATATTTCGGAAGTTTCGGAACTTTTAGTATTAATGTTTCGACGTTTTTAAATAGCTAATTAAGTGAATAATCAATGACAAAATGTTGTCACGAATGTCATTAACTACTCTAACTAGAGCTGTTCCAAAATCACATACCTTAACAAATGTAAGTAAGAGTTTCCGGAGTTGCCTTAGTTTTTAGGTTATTAATGGATGAAATCACGTTGTATAATAAACAGAATATTATTATTTACGAATAGTACCAAATTGTATAATTTTAATTTTATTGCAAAAATCA
Source organism: Andricus quercusramuli (assembly GCA_932178445.1). Lineage (NCBI taxonomy): Eukaryota > Metazoa > Arthropoda > Insecta > Hymenoptera > Cynipidae > Andricus > Andricus quercusramuli. The sequence goes on along the minus strand of CAKNXH010001498.1, from coordinate 197,256 downwards.
ATTACAGAAATTTGTTCAATTGTTTTCCAGTTCATAAATGCTTTCATTTTCAATGTCTCAATGATTCTGTCTCAAAAAGCTCATTACAAATCTTTTATAAAAGAGTCAGCTGTTATTTAAATAGTTTAAGAAACTAAAAAATGTATGAGCAGGGTATCCACTCACCTGGAAAACCTGGAATTGTCAAGGAATTGTTATATATCAGGAAAAACGTGGAAATGCCAGGGAATTTTTTTTAAAGTCAGGAGTTTTTTTCTAGAGTGCTTAAATTTTCTTTATGTTCGTAATATACAATTAAATAATATTGTTTCTACATCTGTTAAAGTAGCTTCATATTACTGGATTTAACTGTTTTGTTGACAATTCGTTTTACTTTGTTTGGAAATTATTTTCTTTAACTGACAATTTAACGATTCTATTTTTGGTTGAAAATTGATATGTTTATGTAGTTGAAGTTGTTAGTTATGTCGACCAAGATAGTAGTAATAAAAAGTGTGGAAATTTTGCAGACCATCTTTATTGACCAATAGTCTATAAAATTTAGAAACTTTTTAGTATTGATATTTTAGTTGAAAATTCAAGTATTTGCTTGGAAATTAATTTATTTTGTTTAAAATTTGTCCTTTTTGGATGAAAATTAATCTTCTTGGTTAAAAATTTAACAGTTTGGTTGAAATGTTTTCTCTCTAGACTGAAAAATCTTTCTTAGTTGAACATTCGCACTTTTGTTTTTTTTTTATTTGTTGTTGTTGTTGAAAATTGATCTTTTTTAGTTTAAAATTCAACTATTTAGTTGAAATTTCATGTATTTCGCTTAAAATTCGATCTTTATTCTTAGAAAATAATGGCTTAGTTGAATTCAACTTGAATTCAAATCTTTTTTTTTTAAATATCAAACTGGTTTTCACTTAAAATATAATCTTTTTTGGTTTATGTATCAACTATTACATTTTTCGTTGAGAATTTACCTTTTTGGATAAAAATTCAACTGCTTGGTTCAAAATTCAACTTTTTTGTTAAAAATTCATTTTTTTCCTGGTTAAAGATGATTCATCGCTTTAAATGAAAATTCATCTCATTGGTTGACAATTTAACTAGTTTGTTAAAAATGGGTTTTTTATTTCGCTGAAAATTTATTTTTTTAATTGAAAATTTAAATGTTCTTGTTGGATGGTCCATCATTTTAATTGAAAATTCATCTCATTGGTTGAAAATTCTACTGTTTTGTTGAAAATTAAATTTTTCAACTGAAAATTTAACTATTCTTGTTGGACATTTCATTATTTTAGTCGAACATTCATCTCTGTGGTCGAACATTAACTATTTTAACTGAAAATTTAACTATTCCATTTTTGGTTGAAATTTGATTTTTTTATTTCAAAATTTAACTATTCTGTTGAACATTTATCTTACTAAGTTGAAAATTCAACTAATTGGTTAAAAAATTCATGTAAATTGTTGAAAAAACACCTTTTTGGTAGAAAATTAAGCTCCTTGTTTGAAAATTGACCTTTTTGGTTAAAAATTCAACTATTCCAGTTAAAGATTGATTATTTTAGTTCAAAATTCATGATTTTTTGTTGAAAATTAAACTACTTGGTTGAAAAGTAAAATATTTTCTTAAAAACGTATCTTTTCGGTTTCATGATTATTGTTTTATATGATGTTAATGTTTTTTGTCTACTTGGTCTAAAATCAATATTCATTGAATATTGATAATTAATTTTTTGAGTTTTGAAAAAAATCTCTCTACCTCCACTGGGATTTGAACACCAGATCTTTCAGATTTCCGGTTTGATGCTTTAACCAATTAAGCTACAGAGACACGAGAAGATTTTCTTCAAAGATCTGGTGTTCAAATCCCACTGGAGGTAGAGAGATTTTTTCCAAAACTCAAAAAATTAATTAACAATATTCAATGAATATTGATTTTAGACCAAGTATACAAAAAACATTAACATCATATAAAATTAATATTTCACTGGTCAACAACCTTAACATCAAAATTAATAAAATTCATGATTTTTAGGTTGAAAATTAAACTACTTTGTTGAAAGTTAAAATCTTTTCTTAAAGATGTATCTTTTTGGCTTCATGATTTTTAGATCTCTGAATCTGGAATTGTCAGGGAATTTTTTCCAGGGTTTGAGTAGACAACCTGATGAAGATAATATTATAAAGCTAAAGATAAAAGTAACACAGTTACGAGAAAATTTAATTTTCGTGTAGCTTCTATAACTTATTGCCAGTTTGATCATTTTTAAAATTAAAGGTTTTGTTTTGATAGTTTAAAATAAAATAAAAATTCCCCATTTTCAGAACCGATCCTCAAAGAGATCTTTACATTTAATTTGTCGAAATCGGATAATTACGGTTCCACATGTTTCAAACTGTAAGATTGTACAAGGACAAAGTTTTATTCGTCATGCGAGTACCGTTGACACATTTCAAATACCGGCACCACCAATAGGTATGTTTATCAAAAACGTTAAAATACTGACTTTATTATAATTCCGAATAGGGTGACCAGACGTCCTGATTTACCAGAACATGTCCTGATTTTTTATCGCTCCTGATTTTCTGATTTGTTGTGCTATGTCCTGATTTTTCATGTTGGAAAACGAAAATACGCTATAATTATTGCGCGGACTATAAAGTTAGGGAATGAACATACAACTTTATTATTTGGTTCAAAATTCAACAATTTTGTTAGAAACAAAAACGTGAACCTTTTTGGTTGAAAATTCAAATGGTTTGTTGAAAATTCGTCTTTTGGGTTTGAAAGTTCAACTACTTGGTCGAATATTAACTATTTTGTTGAAGATTAATAAAAAAAATAAAATTTTTAGTTTGAAAATTCAACTGTTTTGTAGAAAATTCATCTTTATTGGTTAAAAAATCTTTCTTGGTTAAACTTTTTTTTAATTCACCTATTGTCGTAGAAATTTTATCTTCTTGACTAGAGGTGACACTGCTTGGTTGAAAACTAATTTTTTTT
>CAKNXH010001498.1:163255-189258 GCA_932178445.1 Andricus quercusramuli | reverse complement strand
GAGTATTCCATTTTGGATTGAAAATTTATCTTTTTTAGTTGAAAGTTCATGTATTTTGTTGAAAATTCGTCTTTTTTGGTAAAAAATTAATCTTCTTGATTGGAACTATTTTATTGAAAATTCATGTTTTTTGTTGAAAATGTGTCTTTTTGGTAGAAAATGAATCTTTTTGTTTAAATATTTATCTTTTTGGTTGAAGATTAATTTCCGTGGTTGAAAATTTAACCTGAAAGAAAAATGTATAACCTTCAGGGAAAATGAAAAGTTGGTCAGGACAGAATCAGGGAAAGTTACGGAATTTCGAAATTGGTATTTTTTAGCAACACTGTTTTTTAAATAACACGCCTTAAGTTAAATTGCATCAGGGGAGGGGGAAATTAAATGTTGAAGGGTTTGAGAAGTTGTATGATGTCCTGATTTTCCAATCAAGCCATGTAGTCACCCTAATTGCGATTTTTTTTTGTATCTTTTTCCATTCAATTAGTTACATTTAGTTGAAAAATCTACCTTGTTATTTCTAATAATACTATATTTACAGTTCCGACAATAATTAATGAGCCGGAAGTCATAACTGAAAAAGTAAGTGAACTGGCAAATGCTGGTTTAGGTACTTCGTGGACACCAGTGAGTTTGGTGCAGCATATTTTGGAATTTTTGCATGCTTCTGTGGGTCTTCCCTGGTGGGGATCCATCATTGCAGGTGAATTTTGAATTATTTCTAATTATTAATTCTAGTTGTTTATTTATATTATTTGTTGTAAATGAGGTTTATACTCCCCACTCTTCCCTCTTTTTCCTATATTTTAATCCATTCCTCTTTCTTTCCCCTGTTTTCAAGAAACTTAAGCCTTTTCTTGATTTTTTGCATAAATGCAAACTGAGTTAATATAACCCAATAAGAAAATTCAACTTTTTTGTCAAAACGTTAGTTTGGTTAAAAATTCATCTTTTTGGTGGAAATGTCATATTTTATGGTTGAAAATTCAACTGTCTTCTAAAAAATGCGTCTTTTTGTCTTCACAATTCAACTATTTCATACCAGTATCTTGGTTAAAAGTTCAACTATTGTCTCGAAAATTTAATTGTTTTGTTCAGAATTCGTCCTTATTGATTGAAAATTCATCTTTTGAGTAGAAATTCCGCATTTCTTGGTTCGAAATTCACCTTTCTTGTTTAGAAACGAACTTTTTTGTAGAAAATCAAACTATAAGGTTTAGAAATGATTTTTTAACCCTCAATTTAATTTTTCCATTATTAGTTAAAAATTTACCTTTTTTCGAAATTTCGCCCTTGTGGTTGAAAATTTAACTTTGTAGATTGAAAAGTAAGCAATTTGGTTGTAAATTCAACTGTTTGGTTTGAAATTTATTTTTACAGTCAGAGATTTATCATTTTAATTGTTAATTCCTCTCTTCGGTTGAAAATTTATCTATTTGTTGAAAATTAGTTTTTATTTGGTTCAAAATTAAAATTTGAAACTGAAGATTTAACTATTCTATCTTTTGTTAAAAATTGATCTTTTTTAGTCAGCTATTTGGTGGAAAATTCGTGTATTTTATTGAAAATTCGTCTTATTTTGTAAAAAGTTAATCTTCTTGCTTGACAATTCGTCTTTTTGGTTTAAAAATCCATCTATTTTATTGAAAATTTAACTCTTTTGTTGAAAATTCGATTTTATTTGGTTCAAAATTAAAATTTGCGATACAAATTTTAAGTATTCCATTTTTAGTTAAAAATTGATATTTTTCTATTGGAAATTCAACTATTTAAAAAAAAAATTGACGTATTTTGTGAAAAATTCGTCTTATTTGGTAGAACGTTAATCTTGGTTCAAAATTCTTCTTTTTGGCTCGAAATTTTAAATACTATGTTGAAAATTTAATTATTTTGTTGAAAATTCTTCTTTTTGGATATCAACTCCTTTTGGATTGAAAATAAATCTTTTTTGGTAGAAAAGCCATTTTTCTTGATTCGAAATTCATCTTTATTGGTTAAAGCGAACCTTTTTGTTGAAAATGAACTATTTGGTTGAAAATTATTTCTTTTTCAACTGTAAATTTGACTATTCCATTTTTGAATTCGACCTTTTGTTTGATAATTTAACTTTGTAGTTGGAAAAGTCAGCGATTTGGTTGTAAATTCAACTCTTTGGTTTACAATTCACTTTTATGATCGGAGACTTATTCTTTTAATTTTAAATTCCTCTCTTTGGTTGACAATTGAACTATTATGTTCAAAGTTCTTTTTTATTTGGTTCAACATCAAATTCTGTATCAGAAAAGTCAACGATTTCATCTTTGGCTGAAAATAGATCTTTTTTTAGTTGAAAATTCGTATTATTTGGTAGAAAGTTAATCTTTTTGGTTGAAATTTCATCTTTTTAGTATAACCAGGGTGTCTAGCGGACCGGGAAACCGGGAGAAACCGGGAAAAACCCTGGAATTTTATTGGACCTTGAAAAAACCGGGAAAACCCCGGGAATTTTGCTTATGACCGGGAATTTTTTGTATTTGATCGAAAAATCGACTTTTTTCTACTTAATTTTCTTTTTATTCCATTTCCACTTTATCTACAGTCGCAAGGTTTCTTCTTATGCTTATCCTAAGTACCTATTTATGTAATTTTTGACATTCTCATCCTAATGAGAAGGAATTGGTTTTATGTAAAATTTGTCTTAGTCGGGTTTCATCAAATACGTTTTGAGACCCACTAAGTCAGAAAAAAACGATTTTCACGAAGGTAAAATCTGTCTGTAGTCTGTCTGTATTCTGTAGTCTGTCTGCAGTCTGTGCACACTTTTTTAAGACCTAAAAGAAAAAGACAAGTTCGTCAGTCAGCTATTTTGGATCAAAATTCAAAAAGTTATAGATTTTCAAACTTTTTGAGACCATTTTTTTAAGAGCTGAAAATTCTATGTACCTACAAGATTATCAGAACAACTTTTTGAGTTTTCTTCAAAATATCGAACATTCAAATTGTATGCTCGAGCAGCGGGCAGATTTTTTCTATGTATATTATGTTGAAATTCCTATTTGTATGTACACATGGACTTCAAAAAGTCACAAAAAGACATCTAAAATTTGGTCGGGGGAAAAATATTTGACCGGGAAAAAACCTGGAAAAAACCGGGAAAAACCCGGGAATTTCAAATTGGCTGATCACTAGACACCCTGATAACGTTTAAGTATTTGATTGAAAATTGAACTATTTGGTTGAAAATTAACTTTTTCGTTGCAAATGCATATTTTCTGGGTTAAAAATGTAATTGTTTTGTAGAAAATTCGTCTTTTTGGTTTGAAAATTCATCTCCTTTCGTAGAAATTTCATATTTTTTCGTTTAAAATGCAAGTGTTTGGTTGAATATTAATTTTTTGTTGCTGCATTTTTTGATTCAAGTAAACTGTTTTCTATTCAAAAATCAAAACTTTCTTGGTTAACAATAAAATTAATCTATTCGTAGAAAATTATTCTTTTAGGAAAAATTTCAACTCTTTTGTGGAACACACATTAATTATATTAAAAATAATTTATTCTTCTATTTTCCTGAAAAGTCTTCATATTTCCCCTGTTTTGAGAGCATTTCGGGCTCTGAAGTCTGTTAAAAATTAAAAAAAAATTTAAAAAAAACTGTTTTAATAATTACTTTCTAATAAAAAAAACAGGATTAGGTACTTTTATAATGTTATAAATAATATTCTTTTCCAGTTACTGTCGTTGCAAGGATAGCATGTTTTCCATTAATCATAAAAGCCCAACGAAATATGGCTGACATGGCAACATATATGCCAGAGTTTCAGGCCATGAACAAAAAAATGGCAGCGGCTCGCCTGGCGGGAGATAGGTTAGCAGGTGAATTATAAGTTTAGATTTATTATCTCCGGAAAAAACATCAAGTACGTTTCCTAAGAAATGGAAAAATATTCTCAAACCTTTTTCATTTCAGTGGAGGAATTATCAAAGGAGATGTCAATTTTATTGAAAGGAAGAGAGTTTGACTCCTTAAAAAGTCTTTTTCCTGCTATGCTACAGGTGAATTTTCTAAAAATAGTTCGAAAATATATTTCTAATAAAATCAAATAAGTTTCTAAAAATAATATTATTCAATATTTTTTTCTAGGGATCAATAGCTATTTCAATATTTTTATCCTTGGATCGCATGACGAGAGCTCCTTTGCCAAGTATGCAACAAGGAGGCCTCTCGTGGTTTACAGATCTTTGCGTTCCTGATCCTTATTATATATTACCATTTACGAGTAGTACGACGTTATTGCTTTTGCTTTTCGGCTCCTCGAAAATGCTTCCATTATCGGAATCAACAAAAAAGGCGATGGTTGTAATCTTGCCCAGTGTAACGTTCTTTTTTGTGAAAGGATTCCCAGCGGTGAGTAAACGATTATTTTTTGTATAAGATATTCAGGCCTCGGACTCACCACGCTATTGACACATTTTTGAGTGATGACACTATTTTGCTACTATTTTAAAAAAATGTCACTAAAGACACTATTTTCTCACAATTGTCCACTAATTCCACTATTTTGAATTTTTATTTAATTTTAAATCAATATGTAAGGAAAAAAATGTCAACTAAAATTATGAATCTTTAACCAAAAAATTAACTTTTAAGAAAAATATGTAGAATTTAAAATCGATTGATCAATATGTAAAATTTGAAATTGATCGATCATTATGTCAAATTTGAAATCGATCGATAAATATCCTAAGGTTCCGAGGAAAAAAATAAGTTTAAAAAATTAAAAATTCTCGAAGTTTTTCAAAAAGCGCTAATAATCATTTTTTATATGCTACATAATATGTCCAGATTACAAAAATCTTGTAATATTTCTATATTTTCAGTTTTTGGTAGGACACATCCCCACTGTTGTAAATTTCAAGTAACTAAAATTATTTTTAAAAACCTTTGCAAACTAAACTAATTTTTTTCAGCATATAGAAACGGTATCGCAATCATAATTTATCTAAAAAAACACGAGAAGATTTGAAGATTCAACTTTCAACCAATTAGTTGCAAATTTAACGAAAAACATGAATTCTCGACAAAAAGAAAAGATTTTTATTTTAAATCACAAACAGTTTAATTGGACCAAAAAGTAATAACTTCCAATAAAATAGTTGAATCCTCAACCAAAACAGATTTATTTCCAACCAAACAGTTGCATTATCAACCAAAAAGATGAGTTCTCTACGAAGCAATTGAATTTTCAACCAAAAGATGAATTTTCATCACAGATGACTAATTTTCTAGTGAAAAAGAAAAATTCTCAACAAAATACATACACTTTTTATCAAATATTTGAATTTTCAACCAAGAAGATTAATTTTCTGCTAGAGAAGATTAATTTTTTACCTAAAAGATTAATTTTTGACCAAAAACGAATTTTCTACCAAACAGTTCAATTTTGTACCAAGTAGTTGAATTTTCTACCAAATTCTTAAACTTTCAAGTCAGAAAGACGAATTTTCTACAAAACAGTTTAATTTTCAACCCGGCAATATGAATTTTCAATAAAAAAGTTCAGAATCAGTTGAATTTTCAATAAAATACTAACATTTTGATAAAAAAAGTTAATTTTCACAACAACAAAAAAACGAATTTTCAACTAAAATTGTGAATCTTCAAACAAACAAAAAATGAACTTTAAAAGAAGTAGTTCAACTTTCAACCAAGGTGTTAAATTTTCAACCTAAATGATTAATTTCAACGAATAGTTTGAAAGTTGATATTTCAACAACAAACATTTGTTATTTAAAAATAGAAACAATTGCATTTAACTAAGAAAATCAATTTTTCAACAAAATACTTGAATCCTCAACTAAACAAGATTCATTTTTAACCAAGCTGTAGCATCATTAACCAACAAAATCGATATTGTACCAAAAAATGTAGATTTTCAAGAAAATACATAAATTTTCAACCTAATAGTTAAATTTGCTAACAAATTGTTAAATTTTCGAGCCGAAAATACAAATTTTCTACAAAACAGTTTAATTTTCAACCGAAACGGATTATTTCTTCAACCAGCCAGTTCCATTTTTAAACAAAAACGTATATACTATGGAAAACGAAGAATTTTCTTTCAAAAATACGAATTTTCAACAGAATGATTGACTTTTCCAACAAATTTTTGGATTTTTAATGAAAAAATACGAGCTTTATACAAAAGCGGATGAATTTTATACAAAACAGTTTATTTTTCAACCCGGTAATATGAATTTTCAACAAGAAAGTTATTTTTCGACCAATTAGTTTAATTTTCAACAAAATAGTTACATTTTCAGTTAAAGAAATTAATTTGTAACAAAAAAAAATAGAAATTTTTAAGTAAAATTATGAATCTTCAACCAAAAAAAAAGGAAGTTTAAGAAAGTATTTCATTTTTCAACCAACGAGTTGAATTTCGCACCTAAAACGATGAATTTTTAACTAAAAATGAAACAGTTGATATTTCAACAAAAAAAGTTTTAATTAAAAATAAAAAGCACTTGAATTTAATCAAAGAAAATGAATTTTCAACAAGATACACAAATACAGTTGAATTTTCAAGACAAAATTTAATTTTCAACCAAAAGAGATTCATTTTTAACTAAATAGTTTCATTGTTAACCAAAGAAGCTTACAAATTCTACAGAAAGATATAAATTTCCAAACCAAAAAGATGAATTTTCAATAAAATAGTTGAATTTTCAGCCAAAAAAAAATTTGTAAGTGAAGAAAGAAAAAAATTGTTTAGCGAATTGTTGAATTTTCAAGCCAAAAAGACTAATTTTCGACAAAACTATTGAATTTTCAACAAAGAAGTATGACTTTTAACCAATATTATTGAATTTCGAATCAAATGATTCAATGTTATAGCAGACTTTCAATGGAAAAACAAGAAAAAGAGGGGAATAGGGAAAAGACTGTGAAGCCTGCGATGAATAAAAACGAATTTTGGTAATTTGTAGACAAAAGCATAGCATTTTAAATAAAGATTGAATTAAGTTTATTTTAAATAATTTTAAAATATTAGATTAGAAAAATGGAAATTTTGTCTAAAAAATAAAGTAAATTTCCCATTGCATACCTTTTGATTTTGGACTCTGTATTTTTAAATTCTTACTTTACATAAGATTAATACTTAAAAATATGTATGACACTATTTTGACACTATTTTTTCAAATTTGTGACACTGTTTATAGTCTTTTTTTTATCTCTGAAGTGAGTCCGAGGCCTGGATATTATATTTCATTACCGGTTATTGTAATATTTGAGTGGCTCTATATTTATCAATGTAATTTTTTTACCTTTAGGGAACTCTTGTTTACTGGGTTACAACCAACAGTATCACCCTATTGCAGCACCAGGTTTTGAAATTACCGGCCGTCAAGAAATATTACGGTCTTCCAGAACTTACACCGCCGAAAAAACCAGTGTCAGGCGAAATGCCAGGCTTCCTTAAAAGTTTTCAAGAAAGTAGGTTCAATTTAACTTAAATTTAAGCTTAGATAAATAAAAGGTAAATTAGCAAAAAACCAGTCCAAGAGGGGTTGACAAATCTTAAAGACAGATGTGCGCTTCTAATGAAATCTTCTGAATTATCTGAAGTCACTGAATTCTTCAGAAGTTTCTGAAGTCACTTGAAGTAACTTGCATTCACAAGAATTCTCTTTAGACGAAAAAAAAAATTGGAAATCAAAAAAGCAGCCTAGCACCTAAAATTTTTCTTTTAGGCCCGTTATAATCGTTGTGAAATTTAAAATCGATCGATCAATATGTAAAATTTGAAATCGATTGATCAATACGTACAATTTGAAATCGATCGATCAATATGTAATATTTGAAATCGATCCATCAATATCTAAAATTTGAAATCGATCAAATTTTCTACAAAAAAGTGGAATTTTCAACCGGAAAATAATGAATTTTCAATGAAACTGTCGAATTTTCAATCAGATAGTTAAATTTTTAGTTGAAAAAATTAATTTTAACCTAAAAAGATGAATTATTAACAAAAAATTTAAAAAGTTTCAAAATTTCAAAAAATTTCATTAACAAAAAGTTCAACCAAAAAGGGTTTAAATTGAAAATCCAAAACAGTTGAATTTAACCAATAAAGACGAAGTTTAAATCCTTAACTGAAATAGATTAATTTTCAACCAAACAGTTGCATTGTTAACCAAAAAATCAATTTTCTATCAAAAAATACAAATCAACAAGATATTAAACAAGAAAAATTTTCTCAAAAAGACGAATTTTCAACAAAATACATAAATTTTCAAAAGATGTTACATTTTCAACGAAAAATATTAATTCTCTAACAAAAAAGACGAATTTTCAACAAAATAGATACATTTTCAACAAGATAGTTACGTTTTCAACCAGAAAGATTAATTTTCTACCAAAAAAGACGACTTTTCAATCAAATACATAAATTTTCAAAAAGATTTTCAACCAAAAAGATTAATTTTCTACCAAGAAAGAGAAATTATTAACAGAATAGAGGAATTTTCTACTAAAAGTAATACATTTTCAACCAAAAATGAACAGAATTTTCAACAAAAAAATTAATTTTAAACAACGTAGTTCAACTTTCGACCAATAGTTGAAATTGCTACAAAACAGTTGAATTTTTAACAACAAAATTTATTTACAATCCATACAAATTATATTTATCCGGACAGTTACATTTTTCACCAAACAAATTTTTTTAGCAAAGAAAGAAAAAATTTCAATGTTATTAAATTTTCAAGCCAAAAAGACAAATTTTTTACAAAGAAATATGTTTTGATAACATAAATGTTGAATGTTCAACAAAATTATTAAACTTTGAACCAAATCATAAAATTTCCAACAAAAAAAGATGAATTTTCAACCAAAAACTTTAGTGGACTTTTTAATAAAATACATAAATTTTCAAAAAGAGTTTCAACCAAAAAGATTAATTTTTTACCAAAAAAGATGAGTTATTAACAAAATAGAGGACTTTTCTACTAAAAGTGATAAATTTTCAACCAAAAATGAAATAGTTCAATTTTCATTTTTCAACAAAAAATGAACAGAATTTTCAACAAAAAAAATTAATTTCAAACAGCGTAGTTCAACTTTCGACCAATAGTTGAAATTTCTACAAAACAGTTGAATTTTCAACAACCAGATTCATTTAGAATCGAAACAAATTATTTTTTATCCAGACAGTTGCATTTTTAACCAAAAAATATGAACTTTCTATAAAAGGAAATGAATTTTCAACAAAGTAGTTACATTTTTCATCAAACAACATTTTTTAGCCGAGAAAGAAAAAAATGTCAATGCAAATGTTGAATTTTCAAGCCAAAAAGACGAATGTTCAACAAAATCGTTGAATTTTCAATCCTCTTATTTTTTTTATTATTAATTTTTTATTACTTTTCAAATAGTCATTTTTCTGTTTTTCAAATAATTTCTTTCCCGCTTACTCTGGAAAATAATTTGAAAACTCAGGGTTCTGTAATGAAAAGAGTCTGCTAGAAAAAAATGGATAAGAATAGTAAATCAAAACCTATCTACTGATAAAAATAGATTTGAAAAAATTTAAATATGCGCATTTTTCAGTTCTGTTGTTTACTTATTCTTCAATCTTTGATCTTCTTGAAAAAAATATATTTTTTTTTACACAAAAATGATTAGAAAATTTGTTAAAGAAAAGGTTCTGTACTCCTCTTTTTTTCGGAAAGAATCCTCTGTTTTACCTAAAATTAAACTACTAAACCGCTGTGATCCCTGCATTTTTTTCAATTTCTAAAAGTCACTGAAGTCTCTTGAAATATCTGAGATCACTTGAAATCTCTTGCACTGAAAAATTTCATTTTGGGTCCCTTATAACCTTTGTAAGATTTGAAATCGATCGATCAATATGTAAAATTTGAAATCGATCGATTAATATCCGAAGGTTCCGCGGAGAAAACGTAAGTTGAACCCTTTAACGGGCAAGCCTTGATTCCGTTGAATAAAAATTATGAAAAAAATCAGGAATAATGTATGGTCATTTTCTAATCGACTTTTGCAAACAAATTTTTTTTAATTTTCATAATTTTGTCGGATTCTATAGTCCACTTTGATATAATGCACGTATTTATTTTGCAGAATTCTAAGTTTGTTACCTGAAATTTTTAAAAATCGAAAATAGTGAACATTGCTCAGCTGCAACAGTGGCCGTTGAAGGGTTAAAAATTCGTATTTCTTGAGTTTTCCAAAAATCGCCAATATTCATTTTTTTCGTTTACTACATAGTAGGATAACCAGTTTCAGAAAATCTTGGTAAGATTTTAATATTTTCAGTTTTTTTGGGATAAACCCCGATTTTCCTAAAGCTCAAATAACTAAAATAATTTTAAAAAGCTTTTCAAAATATCCTAAATTTTTCTGAGCATATAGAAACATTATCAGAATTAAAATTTATCTAAAAAAATGAAAACATTTTAGCCATTAAAATTGTTAGATACTGAATTAATTCTTGAAGTCTTCTCAGTTTTTTTCAGGTAAAGTTTGAATGTTACACGGTGCACAGTCTTCCCCTTTTTTTCTTAGTTTCCCCTTTTTTCTTGAAATTTCCCCTTTCCCCAATCCTCAAAAAACTTCCCCTTTTTCCCCTTTAAATATACGATATCTGAAATTGTACCCTTTATTGAACAATAATTAAAGCAATTATAGCATTCAAATAAATTATTTATGAATAAATAAGGTACACGTTTCAAGTGTAAACCATTAAAAATAAATACTCTTTAAAAAAATTTGAAGATTAAACATTTTAAAGCAAGTTGAAAAGTATTAGAAGATTGACCAATTTTACCTGAAATGTATAAAGTTAAATACTTAATTAAAAAATGGAATTTTCCCGATTCATCAACTGCAATTTCGAATGTTCTAACTTGAGCAATTTATAATTTTTCTTAATCTTAACTTGAAAATTTAACTATTGTTGAAACTTTTTTTTCGTTGGAAATTTATTTTTGTAAACTCACAATTGAACTATTCCATTTGTGTTTGAAAATTGATCTTTTTAGTCGGTAATTCAACTATTTGATTGCAAGTTCAAATTTCATTCAAAATTTATATTTTTTGCGGAAAGTTGGTTGAAATTTTAACTATTTGGTTGAAAATATATTTATTCTGTTGAAAAGCTGTCTTTTTGGTTGAAAATCAAACTACTTCGTTAAAAATTCATTTTTTTTCAAACTGAAAATTGCAATTTTGGATTGAAAATTATTTTTTGTATTGAAAGCTTGTATTTTTGAGTTAAAAATTCTAATATATTGTAGAAAGTTCTTTTTATTTGGCTCAAAAATTCAATAATTTGGTAGAAAATTGTTTTTTTCATTTGAGAATTAGTTTCTTCCAATGAAAATGTAGCAATTCCATTTTTGGTTCAAAATTGATCTTTTTTATTTTGAAGATTCAAATATTTGGTTAAAAATTTATGTAATTTGTTCAAAATTCGTCCTTTTTTGTAGAAAAATAATCTTCTTGCTTTAAAATTCGACAATTTGAATACAATTTTTTTTCTTTATTGAGTAAAAAATCTTTTTTGGTTGAAAACTAAACTCTTGTTGAAAATTCGTGTTTTTGGATTAAAGGTTCAACTGTTTTGTAGAAAATTTGAATTTTCTCTGGAAAATTCTATAGTTTAGTAGAGAATTCAACTAATTGGTCGAATTTTGAAATACTTTGTTAAAAATTCATTTTTCAGTTAAAAATTCACCATTTCAGTTTAAATTTTGTTTGTTTGTTAAAAACTAGGTTTTTTAACTAAAAATTTTAATTTTTGGTTGAAAATTGACTTTTTAATTGAAAATTTATATGTTCGTGTTGAAAAATCAACTGCATTGTAGAAAATTCTTCATTCAGGCTTCAACATTGAACTATTTGGGAAAAATTCAGTTCATTCAATTGAAAATTAATTTTTTGGAACGAAACCGTATCTATTCGATTTTTGGTTAAAAAATGATGTTCTTAATTGAACAATTGAACTATTTTGTTCAAAAGTTATCTTATTTGTTGAAAATTTAAAAATAGATTTCTTTTTCAGTTACAGTTTTTTTGAAAATGTGCAAAAACATGTTTTTCTTATTGAGTCATACGCACACATTTTAAAAAAAGTTGAATATGTTGGACGTGTAATTTATTCAGCTTAAACCAAAGAAACCTTTTTTTATTTTGGTTTTTCGGAAAAAAATTTTTGTCGTGAGTCAGGATTTTTGGGGTTTCATATTTTTTTGCGATTTTGAAACGTTATAAACACCACGAAAAAAAATATTTCCCATGAATAAAAAATAATAAAATGTTTCTTTGGTTCAAGCTGAAGAAATTTCAGGTTCGAGCAATCCAAAAAACATGTTTTAGTACATTAAAAAAAATGTAATAAGACAAATTTGTTTTGAATTATTACAATTTTTAATTGTAAATTTCAAAAAAAGAACAGAAGATATTTATCGATTAAATAATGTTTTTCTTCACTTGTTTTGGAATTCGAACCACAAGTTGTTATTCCTTAGCTCAAATGATTCGTTTAATTTTTGTATTTTTACTTCGCTCTACTGAAGAGAGTAGTTTTAAATTTACTTTGAAAGTATCCAATTTTTAAAAATAATCTCTTTAATGGCAGAAATCATTGAACATTTTTTTCTAAATATAACATTTGTTATAAAAAGATTGTTTTTTCTTTTCGACATATAAACATAAATGTTTAATCTTTCCCCTTTTTCGTGAGAAAAATACCCTATTTCCCCTTTTTTGAGCTCATTTTGCGCTGTGAACCCTGATGTGAGAAAGATTCTACATGATCAAAAAAAGGTTGGAAATCGAAAATAATATGCATTAAAATAGCGTATATTAGAACCCTCTAATAAAGTATAAACCATAAAAACTATTTTAGTTTTCTGAAACTTACAAAAATGAGATTTTGTCCTATAAAAACGGAAAATATTACAATCTCACAAGATTTTAAAAAATCAAGCATATTATATAGATTATAGATAACGGAAAAAATTCATATTATCGATTTTCTCAAAACTCTTCTAGTCATTGAAATATCCTAAAGTATCTTGAAGTCATGCAGCAGGTGTGAACCCGATCAGCCCTCGCCAGTCCAATACTTTTTAAGTCCTCAAATAAAAAATTGTTCAATTTTGAAGGCACAAATTTCCACCCTGAATTTATGACTTCTTTTTTTAGATATGGAGAATGTGAAAGTAGCACAGCAAATGAACGAAAGATTTTCTCTTCGTGATTTGGAAAAGCGACGAGCTGAAATCATTGATTCGAAAGAAGCATTCAAGGATACGAACAGAGAAACCTCGAAACCTAGAGTTCTAACTAAAAAAAGATAGAGCCTTGTAAATAAATGTAAAATATAAACTGCGTGAACGGAGATAATTTATGATTAGTTGTATGTACTAGAAAATAAACTGTTAGACGAAATTGAAGATAAAATTATTTTATTGTGAAGTTTGTGCAACATCTTATGAATAAAGGGTACCAAGTATTTAACTAATCAGTGGTTTTTCTGATAGAGTACGATACATTAAAAATAAATAAAAGTGCTTAAAAATTAAACTTTGATTCGTATACACTGATTAATGACTTCGAGAAGGTGGTTATTTTCGAGAGCAGCTGCTACTCGTTCTTTGTCGGCGAGTTGCTTGTTTATCGCAACTTCTGAAGTGTGAGAACCGGGTGTGATTTCTACTGTGACTTTAAATCTAGCAGGTAGAGTTCGCAAAAGCAGAACTCTTATCGAAAGACCAATTAAAGTTGCCATGCTGCAGTGGGGAATCGTCGGAGTGAATTTTATCAGTATGCTATTCTTTTTGTTATCCACCTGCAAATAATGTGTTTCCTTTTAGTTTTAGTGATACCTTTTGGAAATTACAGAAGTTTATTCTTTAAAATTCATGTCTGCGGATCAATTTTCTTACATCTATGAGTTCTTCTTCGACGACTTTCAACTCTTCCAGCGTTAGGGGATGTTCTGGATCGTTAATATTCCTGACAATATCTGCAAGCAGACAAATAACATCTCGAGTAATATAAAAATTTATTATAAAATTAATATTTTCAATTTTATTTTATTAAATAATTTGAATTGAATGGAAACAGATGGAAATGAAGGTACAATTATTTCCATGTGTACATTTGAACAAAAATGAAGATACTATATTTTACTAATGAAAAATGTCTTGCTGAATAAATTTAAGTTTCAGGATGTCTACTCAAATCCTAAAAAAAATCACTGACATTTCCAGGTTTTTTCTAGAGAATATAAAGATTTTTTCACGTAATTTTTGATAGTAGGAGGCCATTCAAGTATTTTGCATTTTTTGAACAAAAAAACGACTCGGAAGATGTATACGATTTCGCGAGACTATTTAAAATATAGTTTTTTTTTCAATTCTTATAAATATCTAAATGTATAAAAATAGTGAATTTGTTCCTATAGTTCATAAATTCGTATAATTCAAACAAATTTTTATTTGATCTTATGCCTCAAATTCAGTGCATATTTAACACATTCATATTTTGAATATTTCAACAAAATAGTTAACTTTTCAACCGAAGTGAATTTTTGTTCAACCACAATTATGAATCTTCAACTGGAATACTTGAATTTTAAAACAAAATGATTAATTTACAACTACAGTGTTGAATCATTAACTGGAATACTGGAATTTTAAACAAAAAAGATAGTTTCAACCAAGAAGATTAATTTTCTATAAAGAAAGACGAATTTTCAACAAAAAACACTAATTTGTAACTAAAAAAGATAAATTTCCAACCAAGAATTGAATAGTTACATTTTTAGTTGAAGAATTAATTTTCAACCAAAGAGATGAATTTTCAACAAAAATAATGATATATTCAGCTGTATTAGATCAATTTTCAGTTTAAAAAATTAATTTTCACTAAAAAAAAATGTATTTTCAAGAAAATAGTTACATTTTCAACCAAAGGAATGAATTTTGACGTACAATGATGGATCTTCAAGCAAAAAATGCATTTGTAATACGAGTTTTACTTTCAACCAGCTACTTGAATTTTCAATTAAAAAAGACAAATTCACAACGAACAATGTAATAATTGATATTTTAATCAAAAAGATTTTAATATAAAATTCTTTCAGGTAAAAAGATCAATTTTTAACCAAGAAGAATCAATTTTCTACCAAAAAGAAATCTTAACAGAATACATGAATTTTCAACCAAATATGTAATTGAATTTTCAACTAAAAAATATTAATTTTCAACCAAAAATATAAAATTAAAATTTTTAGTTAAAAAAATGTATTTACAAAGAAAAACAAATTCTCAAATAAATAGTTAAATCAATTAATATAAAGTTACTTTTACAAATAAAAAAATATTGTTATTTAATTTCGCATTACAATTTTAAAAAATGTTAAGCACGCCCTCGAAAAAATTCCCTGTCATTTCCAGTTTTTTCCGGGTATATAAAAACTCCCAGGCAATTACAGGTTTTCCAAATGTGGAGACACTTTGAGCTTTTTGGGTTTTTATTACAGGCTCGTAACAGGGATTACAGTAATTTCTATTCCCCTTTTTATCCTATTTTTCTCAAAATCCCCTATAATCCCTATATTTGAGAATTTTGTCCATTTTTTCTTTTTTTTAAGGCTGCGATTAATTTTCCAAATAGAAACCTATGATCATACGATTTTATGTTGATTTTTTAAACTAAGAACCAAGTTCAATTGACTATACATTTTTTAAATAATTTTGTTAATGCTTGTTAGTGCAATCCACTGTAAAATGATTTTCTTTTTATTTTCTTTGATACTTTTTAAATTTTCGAATTGGAAAACATATAATTTTCAACGTTTTTAGAATAGTTAAACTTTAAAGGCTCACAGTATTAAAAATTCTTTCAATTTTGAATGTTGTAAATAACTATAAAATGTCTATAATTTAAACTTATAATTATAGTTTTTAATGCGCAAATGTAAAGCAATATAATTTTGAGGCTATGTTTAATCTACCATTTGACAATTTTTAATGTTTAAATGATCTTAATTTACTTAAAATAATTGAAATTCAATTTTATACGTTTATAGATGATAATTCTGCCCACTTTGATCGGGAAAATTAACAGTGAATTTATTTTATTTTTTGAAAGTTTGTCTAAACAATCTTCATATCAAACTTTTTTTATGTAATAACAATTGAAAATTCTAGAATGTCAGAAGCTTCTACTTTAAAACTCTTAATTCAGATTTCAATTTCAAATGGTCAAATTTTAAGCAGTTCAGTAATTAAAATTGTTGTTAATTCAAAAGTTTTCAATATTAAATTATTCAGTTTTGAACACTTTTTATTAGAAAATATACAATTTCATTTGCTTTGAATTTTAAATGGTCCAGTTTTCAAAATCCTAATCTAAAATTATTAAATTTTGAACATTTTCAAGTTGTCCTATTTTTAAAATTTGAATCTGAAATCATTCAATTTCGAGTTTGTTCAACTACAAAAGATCAATTGTAAACAAAAAAATTGAATAGTTAAATTTTCAAATAAACAAATTAATTTTTCAATCAAAGAGATGCATTTTTAACTCAAATGATGGAATATTCAACAGCAATAGTTAAATTTTCAGTTAAAAAAATCGACAACAAAAAACACAAATTTTTAACAAAATAGTTCAAGTTTCAATTGCAATAGTTAAATTTCCAGTACAAAAATTATCAGCCAAAGGAAAAACGAATTTTCAACAAAACAGCTTTTTCAACCAAAGAGATGGATTTCCAATTAAAATGATGAATCTTAAATCAAAAAAATTAATTTTTAACAAATAGAATTTACCACGTAACAAAATAATTTTTCATTCCAAAACGGAATCGAAAGCAGTTTAATTCAGTAAAAAAAAACTTTTCAACGTGTCTTGAATTTTTAACCTGGTTCAATTAACCAGAAGTCAAGTTTTTCCAGGTCTCCTTTTTTTAAATCAAGTAATGGAATGGCCGTTTCTTATAGATGTAAAAATGAGCCATTTCATTTTTTATTAGCCAATAATTTTTTACGAAAGCAGAACCATAAATAAACAAATTCTTAATTTTTTGCAAACATAAGCCGTCATTGAAATCCTTAAAATATTTATGAAATCTTTTGAAATCATTGTGAAATCGTTGAAATCTCTTGAAGTATTATTATTATTAAGTATTATTATATTTAATTTTTGTAAAACATTTGAAATCTTTAAAATCCTTGAAATCTTTGTGAAATTTTCATTAAATCTTTCAAGTATTTGTGAAAGCTTTCTTTAATCTTTGTTTGTGACACATTTTTTGTTTGTTTCAAATCATTGAAATCATTTGAAATCTTCTCAATTTGTTGAAACCTTTTAAAATAGTTTAACATCTTTGAAATATTTGTGAAATCTTTCGTATTCATTTGAAATCAATTAAATATTTGAAATCGTTTACAATCTTTGAAATGTTTTGATATCTTTAGAATCCTTATATTCTTTTGAAATCTTTATGAAATTTTAATGAGATTTTAAAAATATTTCTGAAATCTTTTGTATTCATTTCATTTAATTAAAATATTTTTAATCTGTGTAAAAGTCTTTTGAAACATTTGATATCTGGCCTACACGCCTTTTAAAATCTTTGAAATCCTTGCGATCTTTATGAAAGGTTCGAAATCTTTGGGAATTTTTTGTGAAATATTTGTCAAATCTTTTGAAATATTTGTGAAATTTTTCTCAAATCTTTGTTTGTGAAATCTTTTTTATTCGCTGAAATGAATGAATTATTTAAATCTTAGTGAAATCTTTTCAAATCTTCTAAAATGTTTTGAAACCTTTTAAAATCGTCTCAAATCTTCGAAATGTTTTAAAATCTTTCAAATACGGTGTACCCTTTTCTGAATCTTTGAAATTCTTTAAATCTTTTGAAAATTTTAAAAGCTGTGTGAAATCCTTGTGAAATATTTAAAATTGTGTACACGCCTTTTTTGAATGTTTGAAACCCGTGAAATACTTGTAAAATGTTCAAAATCCTTTTAAATATTTTTGAATCTTTGAAATATTTTGAAACCTTTTGGAAACTTTAGTAATGTTTTGTAATCTGCGGTGTACGCTAAAAACCGAGGCCATGGCTCATTCTAATTCTGAAACTGAATTTAAATCGAAATTTTCAACTAACAATTTTTACAATTTGTAAGTTGAATATCATAAAAATGGATACTTTAACATTTTATATTAGCGGAGACGAAATTATAAACTTGTAGAATTATTCATAACATTAAAGTCTGTTCATTGCAATCCATAAAATTATGGAAATGAGTAAAAGATAAATTATATCTTGACAAATAACAAACTTTTCAGTAGCAAGATTTCTTCTAAACAAGATTTTTCTCTCATAATAGACTAAAAGATCTAAATTACTTTTCGTATTTCAATCCAATAACTGTTTTAAATAAACAAAAAATTAAGCCAAGGTTCTCATGAAAAATTCAAGGAAGTTTCCAGGTTTTTAAGGCTCAAAAAAAATTAAAGGAGAATTTCATGTTTTCAAAGTTTTCAAGGTCGCTGGACACCCTGTGCAACCAACAATCGAGTAGTTAAATTTTCAGTTAAAAAAATTAATTCAGTAATATAAAGCTACTTTTACAGGTGAATAATCATTGTTATTCAATTTTATATCTATATTAAAGAAAAAATTAGGTCAGTTTTCCAGGTAGGGTAGATAACCTGTTTCTGCTAGATTATAAATAAATTGTAATTTTATTTCGTAATTAAATTAGAATTTAAAAATTCCCTGGTTTCCCCTACAATAGAACTAACTGCTGAACCGCTGTAATTCCTTAAATATAAGTATAGATTGCGAAATAAATATAATTTCACAAGTTATCCGTCGTTTTTTTTTTTTTTTTAATGATGACTTTGGCCTCGTAATTTATGATTTACAAGCATGCAAAAACAACGAAACTTTTCAAAAATCAATCAATAAAAAAAATCAGGACAAAAGATAAATAAATAACCGAACTACCAGAAATAAATGAATTAATGGGAAACGTTATTGTGTACGTACCAAAAACCTCTCGTGAATCAAACTCGTCCACAACATCCTCATTTTCATCATCAGCTGTCAACTCTCTCTCATTGACTTTTTTATACAATTTGGGATTAACATTTTCTAATTTCTCAGCATTACTTTCATCCGAATAATTATATTGATCCATGTCGCATACAATTAAATTCGAGTACAAGATCAGAGACGTAAATGACTTACATCACTTCCATCACTTTAAGTGCTTTGAGGTTATGTCCACTTGGTTATATACATAGTTCATCAATTGAATCATTTGAATTTGAATTGCGTAGTTTCATATAGTTTCCTGCGCATGCGCGACAAAGTTTAATATTTTTTCTAAATAAATTTTAGTAATGAATTTAAATCATTTAATTTTACGGCGAATTTTTCCTATATGAAATGTATTTTTATGGTAAAGATTATGAATACAAGATTTCGTGGATAAAAAAAAATTACTTAATTTGAGCGATTTTTCTTATTATCACTGCAGTTTTTAAATCTTAACATAGTCACTAGGCTGGGCCGAAAAATCAAAAAGATTTTTTTAAAAATTCTTACCATTGGGCAAATTTCCTAATTTTTTATTTTTTAAATATTTTGTGCTTGGAAAAAATTTTGTTTGTAACTTAAAAATATTAAAGTGTTTCTTCAGTTTATTAAAAAGAGCATAAAAATACAACAATTTTTTTCGGCAACTCTAGATACAAATTAACAAGAGTGCATATTTCGTCATTTTTTGAAATATTATATATTTCAACGAAATTTTTTTATTTAAATTAATTTTGTAAATTAAATTAATTAATTATTGATCATTTATTCATTATAATTATATATTTATAATAATAATAATTTATATTTATTGTTTATAATATTGGATGTTGATTTTGGCTTTAATTAATAATTAATTAAATTAAGTAAAATTTGTTCAGTTCATCAAAAAGAGCATAAAAAAATATTTTCAAAACCAAAAACCTTTTTTTCGGTTACTGTAGGTACAAATTAAAAAATGGCATTTTTCGTCATTTTTGAAATATATTATTATTTGACAAAAACATGCTAAAGGATAAAAAACTTTCATAAGCATTCCCAACAAAAAAATTAAATTTTTATTTCTATGCACAAAAATTAAAAAAATTACAAATTTGAAAATTTTTGATCGACTTGCCCAATAGCGAGAAATTTTACATATATATATATATATTTTTCAAAGTATAAGATACACATAGCTTTTAAGTTTCATCGTAACCTCCATGTTTAAAGAAGCTTCTTTTAAATATGTCAATTTTTATATTCTTTTGTGTGAGTAGTTCATAAATAAATAATTTATATTTTCTTACACTTTTTGCACTCATTATTTTAATATTTTAATATTAATTAATTAATTGAAAAAATTAATTATCCTGTAAACGCGAAAAAATTATAAGGAATTATTATATAGAAAAATCATTACAGGCCTATAATGATTTTCCTATAATGGATTTCATATATTTTTTTCGTGATTATAGTAGTGTTTACAGGAAAATAATTATAGCTAAAAAATTATCGAAATCAATAATATTAAAATATTTAAATCATTATTGCAAAAAGCAATGAAAATTACTAGGATATATATTCAAATTCGGAACGGGCCAAACAAAGTTAGTTTTATAGGAATTATATACAACCCTTTAGTGATGGAATTAAATTAATTTCAAAAGAATTATATTTAATTAAAAATTCAAATTATATATTTTGATACTCATACCTTTCAAGTACCATTATAAATGTTAAACGAAACATGTTTTAAATATGTCAAATTTCTTGTAATTTTGTATGTGTAGTTCAAAATAAATGATTAATTTATACTTTCTTATGCTTTTTTAAAATAATTATTTCAATATTTGAATATTATTGATTTTCCTAATAAGTTTCCTATAAATAATTTTCTATAATTTTTCTTATAATTATTTCAGAGTGGCCTCTGAAAACAAAACTAAATTTCTGGTAATTTCCTGGTTACCAAACATTTTTCCAAGACACACAAATTAAACATTTTTAAATTTCATACTTGAGAAAATGTTCAATTTAAATATTGAATACTTAACTATAAATAGAAGCGCATTTAGAAGTGGAATGCTGGGACTCATCAACCGACCTGAGAAAGGTCTTGCTGACCAGCCCTAAAAGCCATTCTTCCCCATTTTTGTGAAAGGATTCAAAACATTTGAAAGATTTCCAGTGATTTAAAAGGATTTCAACAGATTTCAAGAGAATTCATAGAATTTCCAACGATTTTAATTATTTTATGAAACTTTCAAAGCTTTAAACATTTTAAAGAAATTTAAAAGATTTTGCGGCAGTACAAGGGATTGCACAAGAGTGAATCAAGGGATTGAATATAATTTAAAAGATTTTAATTTATTTTTGATAGATTACAATTAATACAAAAAAATCTAAAGATTTTATAATATTTCTATAAACTGCAAAGCTTTTCACAAAAATGAGGGGATTTCGTAGGACTTTAAAGATTTGAAGATAATTTCAATTAATCTGCGTTTTTAAAGAATTTCCCTTTTCGAAAGATTTCAAAGGATTTCATAGAATTTATGAGATTTGAGAATATTGAAAAATACTCCAAGGGATTTCAGAGAATTTCCAAGATTTACAAATATTTCAAAGGATTTTAAAGAGATTTTATAAGATTTCCGAGGATTTCAGTGATTCTGAGGAATTTCAAACACTTTCAATAATATATTTTAATAAATTTTCCTGCATCTCAAAGAATTTCATGGAGATTCAAATATTTCAAGATATTTAAAGGAATATCATCAGATTTCATGAAATTTCACGGGATTTCAACGGATTTAATATTTTAATGTATTTCAATGAATTTATTCACAAGAATTGAGCGATTTCAAAAATTTGAAAATATTTTCAAACATTTTTAGTAGATTTCAAGAGCCTAAAAAATTTCAAGATATTCAAAAAGATTTAAAAGGATTCGAAAAATTCAAGGATATTTCCAAGGATTCCAATGAATTTTCAAGAGATTTAAAAAATTTGAAGGAAGTTCTAAGGAGTCTAATAATGATTTTAAGTAATTCAAAAAAATGTATGCAATTTTAAAGAATTTCCTATAATTTCTGAAGATTTAGAAGGCTTTTATGGATAATTCTCAAATTGTAGGCAAATTTTAGCACCTACAGTGGCAATCATATCATTATTAGGAATTAAATATTTGATAGAGGAAATTGATCTTATCAAATGTAAAAATTTTTAATCCAAAAGGGGCAGTTATTGTACCGTACGGTAATGATGCGAGAAAAGTGTTAAAGCTTAACCTTTTTTAATGTTTATAAAAAAATAACAGATTTCAATTATAAAAAGTCACCCACTTATGAAAGAAAACACCGCCAAACAAGTAACGGAATGTTTTTTATCATTTTTTTTTTTCACCCTGAAATAGGTTTTTAACGCACGTACGGGAATGACGTTTTTGTTGTCAAGATGCACTTTTCAGTTTTAATATCGGATTTACAAAAAAAGAGAATTAATATTTTAAGCTCAATTTTATAGAATCTTGTATTAAATGATACGCCTAATATTTCTGTATTTATTACTCAACTGTAACTACAGTATTTTACTAGAAAAAAAAGACGTACGGTAATGACGTCTGAAATGGCAAAAATTGAGGGACAAACTTCAGGGCTTTTACAATATGATTTATTTGACTAAAAAAATGTGCATACATTAAATTTATGTTTATGTGAAGTTTACAAACTCGATACGTTAAGCTTTTTCCAGGTTACTGTTTGAAAAAAAGGAGAAAATCAGTTTATCCTTGTGCAAAGTGAGGTTGGGACGCCGTACGGTAATGACGCTTCGGGTGTTCTTATATTAAATTAAAGAAAATAGGAACAGAAATGAAAAAAAGAACTGACCATTTTGTAGAGGATGATAATAAGTGTTTATTTAATTTAAAAAATAGCACAAGTTTCTAAGTTAATGTTATATTACTATGACTTCAAGTTTGCCTTTAATTTGACAATTACCCTTATAGGAATTATAGCACAAGGTTTTAGGATATATAAAAAAATTCCAGGGTATTTTTAAAGGATTTTGACGGATTTGATAAGATTTCAATGATTTTGAGGGATTTTAAAGGATCTCAATGCATTCAATGAATTTTCCAGGATTTCTCGAAATATCATACGATTTCATAGAATTTCACGGATTATTCCAGGTATTTTATTGAATTTAACGGATTGCAAAGATTTGAAGTGATTACATAATATTATAATGGGTATAAAAAGGAATTTTAATAGGATTTGCAACGACTGACGGTTTCAATTTTTTTAAATTTCAAGGACTACGCTTTTATAATTAATATCAGAAGAGTCATAAATTCTTGAAGACGATTGTATCCGCACAAATCCTACCGAATGCTTGTTTTTCTATAGTGAAATTTAAAATCTGACAACCTTCAAAACTGATTATGTTCAAATTTGATGCCCGTAAAAATTTAATAATTCTAAAAAAGCATTAACAATTGCACATTTGGAATGAGTTTTATCTAGTTAAAAATCTAGCATAACAAACTAAACGTCAACAAATTAGTAACGTTCCTGATTGAGCATTTACAAATTAAGAAACTTCGAAACAAATATTTGCGAATTTAAACTTTTGAAACTAAACAACTTTTGTCTCAAGGTTTCAAAAATTAAACTTTTTCAGAATTAGGCATTCAAAATTATAACTTAAAATTGAAATTACAGAAATTGTCAAGATGATAGAAATTATTAAGAGGTATCATATCGTGTAGTATTCAGTGACATTCAAAGTAATTGGATAGATTTTATTATTGAAAAATTAGATTTCGGTCAAAGAAAAAAAAACATTTACTGGTATTTTTACTGGTCAAAATTAAAGAATTTTAAATATTGTAAACCTTCAGAATTTAATTAATCGTGAAACGTTGGAAACTATGATTTATAATTGGAAGATTTGAAAATAACGAATCCAAGGCTAATGAAACCGTTAAAAAATAAATAATTACAATCTTCGTTTAAAATTGAAGCATTCTAAAATTAGGTTCGTGAAACTATAAATCATTAAAAATTAATCATTTTCAAAAATTCAAAATCTATTATAAAGTATTTCAATGCATGCGTATCAACCTCATGTTACTTCATGTTACATTTTTTATAATTTTTCTTCTTATAATATCCTTAATATCAATTAATTAGATTTGCGGAGTTTCCATAGTTTCCTGTTGAATTTTCAACATTCCTGACTTTTCCCTAATTTCCAGGTTTTCCCTGTTCCAAATGAAGTTAATTGTAATTATTTTTAAGTGAGTTTTTAAAAATATCGTCCCAACACAGAATTATATAAATCTTTAGAAAATGTCCTCTTAATGATGGCAGGATGACGTCACGTTTTCAATTTTTTGAGATGCTATTGCTAAAATAGTGCAAATTGTACTGTTTTCATAAAATTTAAACAACACCCAAATTAATAAATATTTTTTGATGCTCTTGTGCTCTTTTCAAAGAGAAATTTCAGTACCATCGCAGAAAAATTTGTGAGAATAATTGTAAACAATTTTCCCTAAAGAAGGTTAACTTCGAACAAAAAACCTGGAAAATTTTTTCTTTTTTGTCTTTTGAGAAACAAATTTGTTGAAATATATGAAATATATCATCATGAATTTTCTATTACTTCAACTTCTTGCACAGTTTAAAAAACAGCGATTCCTTTAGAAATTTACCTTTAAAATAAGCCTAAGAATATTGAAAATTATTCATGATTTCAGATTTTATTTGAAATTTAGGAGAAATTAAACATTACGATTTGCACTATTTTTGCTAAAACTTTCTGAAATAATGACAAAATAACTTTACCGTGGACTCATTTTATTCAGAATATATTGCTTCAAACCTATTTCAGAGAAATATTTCGAGCTCCGAATTAATAAAATTAACAAATCGTTAAATGCTATCAAATGGACGTGTCTACAAACTGAGTTTCAAAAGGTTTTCTTTAATGAACGATCAGGGATTCAAGAAATATTAAAATCTTTCAAAACCTGCATTTTAAATATTTGGATGAACCACTTCAACGGTTCGTGGTCTTTTGTTATCGAAAAAACTAAGAGTAATAATAAAACACTTTTAATATGAATTTTAGTACAATCAAGAAAAAAATACTTGTCACGGCGTCAAACTCCAGGTCATTTCCTGATTTACGGGGGGGGGGGGGGGGGTATATAACTTGTTCCCTTTTATTTTCATTTCCACTTTTACAAAATTTACGTTGGTTTTTTTTTTATATTGCCGTGACAATTAAAAATTAAAATGAACCTGAATGCGAAAGTGAAAAAACACCCCCCACCCCACCTTGAAATATTATAGGGTTCAATTATTTCTCACCAAGCCAGATTTCAATTATACTTATATTTACCAATAATATAATGCTCAAGAAGATACTCACCTGAAACAGAAAAATAATTTGTCATTAGTTTAATTCAAAAGTCAGCAAAAGTAACGATCTTGATATTTCCATCATTTATCAATTATCTAGAAAACTGAACACTGAAGGTTTCATTCAAATCTTTTATTTGAAAAATGTTCCCTTCTACGATTAGTGCAAAAATCTGATATTGATTAATCACTTATGGTCTTCGAAAGTTTGTCAAAAGATCAATGCACGTGTCTCGAAGACGCTAACAATCACATCAAATTCAGTACTGTTATATTCCCAATATAAAAAAATCCTTTTGTAAACAAGGAAACTAATTTTGTTGGAAATTTTGAAAACGATATTGGTAGAAGTTCTTAATGTTTTGGCAATCGATGGTCTCGAAGACGCGAACAAATATATTATATACGTGATAGTTGTATTCCTAATATTAAAAATGTTTTCCTTATATCAACAAGATAAACA
>CAKNXH010001498.1:148438-163155 GCA_932178445.1 Andricus quercusramuli | reverse complement strand
ATATATATATATATATATATCGGTTATAGAAGGTCCGTCAATAGGTCATTCGGCGTGTCTCGAAGACGCAAACAAAAACATGTCAGATACAGTACTATAGTACTCATGAACAAAGTTGTTCTCATATAAACAGAATACACATTTTTTTTTTAAAGTTCATAAATCGGCACCGGTTGGTCATAGAAGGTTCACCAATAGGTCAATTGATGCATCTCAAGGACTCGAACAAATACTCTACAAGTAATATTGTCGTATTTTAAATATCGAAAAAGTTTTTCTTATATGAACAGAATAAAACATTTTTTGAAACTTTATAAATCGGTACTGGTGGGTAATAAAAGGTTCATCAATAGGCCAATCGATGTGTTTCAAGGACGCGAACAAATAGTCCACATGTAATATTGTCGTGTTTTGAATATCAAAAAAGTTTTTCTTATATAAACAGAATGAACCATTTTTTGGAACTTCATAAATAGGTACTGGTGAGTAATAAAAGGTTCATCAATAGGTCAATCGATGCGTCTCAAGAATGCGAACAAATACTCTACATGTAATATTGTCGTATTTTGAATATCAAACAAGTTTTTCCTATATAAACAGAATAAACCACTTTTTGAAACTTCATAAATTGGTACTGGTGGGTCATAAAAGATTCAACAATAGGTCGATCGATGATTCTCAGAGACGCGAACAAATACGCTAGATATCGTATTGTTGTATTTTGAATATCAAAAAAGTTTTTCTCGTATAAACAAGGTAAAATTGTTCTTTCTAAATCTCTAAACGCAAGAAAAAAACTACTCCTAAATGGTCGATCTAGCTCAAAATCCTGTCAGACCTGGATATCAATCGGTGCTACACTTCATCCAAATTTCACAATTGCAGCTCTTTTACTTTTCGAGATACGGTGAACAGACAAAAGTTACACACACACATACGCACACACGGACATATTAAAAAAAAAATTATTTTCGAGCTCCTGGGGTCGAATTATATCAAAATATGTCAAAAAAGTATATTTGAAAATTTAGGTCATTACAGATCTCCCTCTATGAGGAAGCGAAATCAATTATAAGGCATTTCTATGCATGCGGAACAACCTCATGATACTTCATTTTACATTTTTTATAATTTTTCTCCTTTTTCCGTGAAAAAGAAAAAATGAAGGGAAGGAATTATTATATAAAAAATTCATTATATGTCTATAGTAATTTTCCTATAATGAATTTCATATAGTTTTTCGCGATTATAGTAATCATTATAGGAAAATAATTATGAAAGAATAATGATAGAAATTAATTATATTGAAATTTTGAAATAATTATTGCAAAAAGTATAAGATACACATTACACAAAGCCTTTACGTTCCATTATACCCACAATATTAAACGAAGCTTCTGTTAAATATGTCGATTTTTATGTACTTTTGTGTGAGTAGTTCAAAATAAATTATTAACTTATAATTTTTATACTTTTTGTACTAATTATTTAAATATTTGAATATTATTTATTCCTATAACAAGTTTCCTATAATTATTTTCGTACAATTTTTCCTATAATTCTTCCTATAATCGCGAAAAAATGATAAGGAATTATTATATAGGATAATCATTATAGGCCTATCAAGATTTTCTTATTTTACTTTTTCGTAACGGTCTCTTCCTGAACGGGAAATCGGGAAAACCGGTGAATGAATAGGATATTTCTCTCAAATGTACTAGTAGGCAAATTAAAAGTAATTTCAAATATTTCATTATTCTAATTCTGAGTTGAAATATGAAAGTGAAAAAATTAGAATTCTCATTTGAAATAGGGAATTTCACAAAATAATTACAATTCTGATTTGGAACAGTGAATTTTCTGAAGGAATTATAATTCCGAGGTGGGGACGGGGTAAAATTAATCTTCTTGGTTGAAAATTAATCTTTTTGTTGAAAATTAAATTATTCCAATTGAAGATTCATCATTTCAATTTAAAATTATTTGTTTTTTTTTTTAAATCAACAATTTAAGTTGAAGATTCATCATTTTAGTAGAAAATTCATCATTATGTTTGAAAATGCAACACTTTTGTGTGAAAATTAGTATTTCTTTTGGTTGAAATTTCATTTTTAACTGAAATTTTAACCATTCCAATTGAATATTTCATCATTTCAGTTGAACAATAATCTACGTTTTGGTATAAATAATTCTCCTTGGTTGAAAATCCCACTATTACACTTAATGATTCATTATTTGAGTTGAAAATTAATTTTGTTTGTTTGAAGTTAAACTCTTCCAGTTGAAGACTTATCATTTTAGTTGAAAATATTGTCAACGGCCAGCTAATAAAGGCACGGAAAGAACAGGCTGTTGCCAATATTCAGCTAATGAAGGCAAGATATGAGCAGGATGTAGACAATATCCATTCAATGAAAACGAGATATGGGGAGTTTCTTTCCAACCAACTAACCCGAAGGCACCAACCCGAATGAGCCAACCCAAACGAATGAAACCAAACGATCGAACACAAACAAACCAAACCAAACGAACTAACGCGAATGAACCAAACCAAACGAACCAACTAAAACCAATCAACCTAAACGAACTAACCCGAACAAACGAGCCCAAACGAGCCAAACGGAACGAACCAACCCAAAGGAACTAACGCATGCGAGTATGCCTAATCGATCGGAAGCAAACAAACCAAACGAACCAAGTCAAACCAACCAACCCAAACCAATCAACTCAAACCAACCAACGCAAACGAACCAACCCGAACAAACGAGCCCAAACGAACCAACCCAAATGAACTAATGCAAGCGAGTATGCTCAAACGATCGAACACAAACAAACCAAACGAACCAACTAAAACCAATCAACCCAAACGAACTAACCCGCACAAACGAGCCTAAACGAACCAAACGGAACGAACCAACCCATAGGAACTAAAGCAAGCTAGTATGCCCAATCGATCGGAAGCAAACAAACCAAACCAAACGAACCAACTAAACCAACCAACCCAAACGAACCAACCCGAACAAACGAGCCCAAACGGACCAACTCAAATGAAATAATGCAAGCGAGTATGCCCAAACGATCGAACACAAAACAAAACAAACGAACCAACTAAAACCAATCAACCCAAACGAACTAACCCGAACAAACGAGCCTAAACGAATCAAACGGAACGAACCAACCCAAAAAAAAATTGCTGGAGATTTCAATATAAGAAACTACAATGATTCTTGTGAAGGTTTTATCTCAGATATTAGGACGGATAAACTATGCGAACTTGCTGAATCTATGGATTTAACCCAATACAATAAAATTTTGAACAATAACAATGAATGTTTAGACTTAGTTTTTGCAAATACTATGTGTACAGTAAAAACTACTTCAGATAGTATGGTGAATGAGGATGAGCACCATCCCACTTTACTAATAGATTGTAACTGCGTGACAAATGATGCACTTTGTAAGTTTAAGATAGATTGTAAAAACAGATTTGATTTAAAAAAAGGAGACTATTCGTGTCTATACTTAAACTTAGCTCAAATTGATTGGAATGAATTGTATAAGATTAATGATTCGGAGGATGCGTGCAAATATCTTTATGACGTAATACTAAAGGAAATGTGTGAAACTATTTCTACTCTAAAGTGTAACTCCTCTGCCAATCATTACCCTATCTGGTTTTCTGATACATTAAAACACTATTTAAAAATCAAATACAAATTGCGAGATAAAATAAACAAATCGGCTTCAGATATTAAGGCTCTCAAGGAAATTTGCAAAATCGTTAAAAAAATGGCCAAAGATGATCATAAAAATTATTTGGCAGATGCAGAAAATTCTCTACAGGGTGATCCTGGGAAGATTTGAAACATAGCCCTAAAGTTAAAAAATGAAACTGGAATTCCTGGAATCATGATGTATGAGAGCTCTAAATTGTGTGAAGAGGGGGAGATTGTTGAAGCATTGGCAGAATACTTTGAGAGCGTTTATGTGGAAGATGAAGATATGATAGATGATAGATGGTGTGATGACTTGGTAGGGAGGATCTTTTTGGGAACAACATACAAATTAAGCATATGCAAGTAGAAAATGCAATAAAACGATTGCCAAATAAACCTACAGCTGGAATTGATAGGACTGCTATCCAGTGTTAGTTGAACCACTCACATACATTTACAATATTGCTCTCAAGAGCGGAATTTATCCATCACAATGGAAAGACACCAAAGTGTGCCCAGTTTTTAAGGGGGGTGATAGATCTGACATAAAAAAATTTCGTCATATTTCAATTCTAAACAACTTTTTCAAAATATTCGAGATGTGTATAGCTGATATTATTATGGCATATCTAGAACCATCATTAAATCCTGCACAGCACGGTTTTGTACCGAGAAAATCAACAGTTACAAACTTGAGTGAATTCACAGAGTATACCTCCGAAGCGCTAAAGAGTGGGGAGCAATTTGATGTAGTATATTTCGATTTCTCGAAGGCTTTTGATAAAGTGAACCACAGGCTATTATTTAAAAAATTAGGTGAGATTAATCTACCGACCAATCTTGTGATGCTAATTAGGAATTTTCTAAGAAGTATAGGAATCACTATGTTCAGTTCGCAGGTCACTCTTCTGAAATTTACCAGCCTAAATCGGGGGTTCCACAAGGCTCAAATTTAGGTCCTATTTTTTATATTGTCTACAGTAATGATGTAACTTATAGAATCTCATCAAAAATGATATTATATGCGGACGATACAAAGATACTTAAGCGAATAAAACAAAAATAGATGTTTGTGTGCAGCTACAGAATGATCTGGAAATTTTTTATGAATGGTGTTTGAAGAATAAGCTGCCACTTAATCTAGAAAAAAGTTCAGTAATTACGTATTCTAGAACTGTGAATCCAATCATCTGTAACTACGAAATTAATAATGTCCAATTAAGTAGAGTAGAATCCACGTGCGATCTAGGTATACATTTTAACTCGCAATTAAGATTTAAGGATCATATTGAAATGATAAGTAGACAAGCCAGCAAAATTCTTGGATATTTGTTCCGGAAGTGTAAGGGCTTTAAGAAAAGGGAAACATTTATAACGTTATATAATAGTCTTGTACTTGCAAAACTAGAGTACGCATCTGTGATATGGTCACCGAAATTTGTATCACATGCTGAGACAACTGAAAGGATACAGAAGAGATTTTTGAGGTATTTGATATTTCGGGAAGAGGATATTTATCCTGAAAGACGTAGCTCATACCTAACTCTTTATACACGTTTTAATATAATGCCGTTGGAAGATAGAAGATCACTTCACTACCTAAAAATGTTATTCAAAATATTAAAAGGTAAAATTAACTGTCCATTTCTACTCAATAGACTTCATTTTTGAGTGCCTCAGTTTGATACACGATCTGAAGAGCCTTTCTATATTAAAATTGATAAGACAATTGAGCACGTCAGAGCAAAAGAAAATCTCCGCTGAGCCGTGAGGAAAAACGAGACAAGTACAGTTAGAAAGAGAAACTCTTACGCAGAATGCCTGAAGAGCAAGACAGCGCAACGATAATAGTCTCGCTTTTCCTGTCGACTCTGCGGAGTCTTCCTTTTGCTCTGAGGTGCTCAATTAGTGCTTACAACTATCCAGCACAGGATATGTGTAAGTTGATGAATGATTTGTGCAAGAATCACACTGAATCATTTGATTTGTTTAACTCTACAATGAGTAACTTCAACGCAATTGGGATCAAATTTATACTAAGCAGAAAGTAAAGGCAAAATATATACTGTAATCTGACTCTATGAATTGTACGAGTGATACGTAGACACATAATCTACTTTAAGCATATATTAAGTCAAAAAGAAACCCTGTAATTGGTGTAAAAACTGCTGGGATTTCAATAAATATGAATGAATATGAATATGAACGCAAGCGAGTATGCCCAATCGATCGGAAACAAACAAACCAAACGAACCAACTCAAACCAACCGACCCAAACGAACCAACCCGAACAAACGAGCCCACACGATCGAACACAAACCAAACGAACCAACTCAAACCAATCAACCCAAACGAACCAACCTGAACAAAAGAGTCGAAACGGAACGAATCAACTCAAAGGAACTTACGCAAGCGAGTATGCCCAAACGAGTTAACACAAACAAACCAAACCAGATGAACCAACTCGAACCAATCAACCCAAAGGAACCAACCCGAAAAAACGAGTCCAAACGAAACAACACAAAAGAACTAAGGTAAGCGAGTATGCCCAAACGAGTTAACATAAACAAACCAAACCAAACGAACGAACCAAACGAACCAACCCAAACCAAACTGACCAACCCAAACCAACCAACCTAAAACAACCGACCAACCCGAACAAACAAGCCTAAACGGGCTTTATTGGCTGGATGTTGACTACATCCTGGTCATACCTTATATCTAGCTTATTGTTTGAATATCAACAACAAATGAAAAGTTTACAACGAATGACCATGAAAAATGACCCGTGTCTCAAAGTCATGATTTACTTATAATTTTCCCCTTGAAGCGCATAAACTTTTGAAGGGAACATTTCTTTCTCTGATTTTCTATTTTCAAGATATTGGCCTAGGTTTGTAAAAATGGTTCGAATTTTTTCAAAGTTCCTGATACACGACAAAACAACTTTCAAATTATCCTAATTGCATTTTTGATTTTGATGAAAATTAAAAAAGTTATGTGCTTTTCAGCATTTTACAAATTTTCAAAAAATATAAAAAACTATTTTCCTGGTAGATTAATAAAATTTCAATCAAAATTTTTACTATCAAATATATTTCAAAACTATCCCAATGAAATTTTTCGATTAGACCAAAATTCAAAAAGTTAGAGCTTTTTCAAAATTTAAAACCACAATTTTAAAAGAGGTTTAGAAAATTTTGTCAAACTTTCTGATATAAGACAAAAAGACTTGCAAATTATCCTGATAGCATTTTTTATTTAGATGAAAATTAAAAATGTTATATACTTTTAAATATATTGAACATTCACAAAAAATAAAAAAAATGTTTTTTTGTCTTGATAGATTAAGAAATGTTATTCAAAATTTATAGTAGATACCAAATATATCAAACTATCCCAATAAAATTTTTCGACTGTACCAAAATTCAAAAAGTGATATCATTTTCAAAAGTATGCAACTTTTGTTTTTAAGTGATCCATAAGTTTCATTCTTGATTTGTAGTACATTTCAACAAGATTTACAAATAATCTTGATGATATTTTTCAATTGGACACAAATTTAAAATTTTCTAGATAATTAATAATCAAGTACGTAGATTAGCTTAATGACTCTGTTTAGTAAATTTTAAATAAATACATATTTTTATATTAACATTATATTATAAAACACACTTACTTCTTATTTTCCGTTCCATTTTGCCCACATCATTTTATTTGTTAAAGAGAACCATATTTAAAAACAAATTGAAAAAATATTTCAGTTGCAATTTATGACTGTAGTCCATCAGGCGTTTAAATGACAGTTTTGGATTTGAGTTACAATATTTATGATATTTGAAAAAAAAGCAGTCGAAATGCACGCACTCAACGAACGGGCATATTTTTTAACTGAAAATTTACCTATTCAATTTTTTATTGAAACAATATCTTTTTCAGTTGAAAATTCGTCTTTTTTGGTAGAAATTAATCTCCTTGGTTGAAAATTCAATTATTCTAGTTGAAGATTCATAATTTTAGTTTATAATTCATTTTTTTGTTTAAAAATTCAACTCTTTTAATTAAAGATCCATCATTTTAGTTGAAAATTCATTATTTTGTTTAAAAATGTAACTCTTTTTTTATTATTTTTTTTTGTAACTGAAAATGTAACTATTTCAATTGAATATATTACCTCGTATTAGTTGAAAATTCATCTCTCTGGTTAAATATAAATTTTTCAAATGCAAATTTAACTATTCAATTTTTGATTGAAATTTATATATTTTTTAAGTGAAAGTGTGACTGTTCCAATTGAATATTACTTCATTTCAATTGAAAATTCATCTCTTCGGTTAAACATTAATTTTCAAACTGAAAATTTAACTATTCAATTTTAGATTGACTATTCATCTTTTTTATTAGATAATTTATTTATTTTCTTGAAAATATTTGTCTCTCTTGGTAGAAATTAATCGCCTTGGTTGAAAAATCATCTTTTTGTTTGAAGATTCTATTATTCCATTTGACGATTCATTATTTTAGTAGAAAATTCATCATTTTGTTTGAAAATGTAACATTTTTTGAAATTTTTTTTTTCTGAAAATGTAACTATTTCAATTGAATATTACCTTATATGAGTTGAAAATCCATCTCTTTGGTAAAATATTAATTTTTTAACTGAAAATTTAACTCTTCAATTTTTGATTGGCAATTTGTCTTCTTAGTAGAAAATTTATTTATTTTGTTGAAAATTCGTCTTTTTTGGTGGAAATTAATTTCCTTGTTTGAAAAATTATTTTTGGTTTAAAATTCAACTCTTTCAGTTGAAGGTTTATTATTTTAGTTGAAAATTCATCTCTTTGGTTAAACATTATTTTTTTAACTGAAAATTTAACTATTCAATTTTTGATTGAAAATTATATATTTTTTAACTGAAAGTGTGACTGTTCCAATTGAAAATTACATAATTTCAATTGAAAATTCATCTCTTTAGTTGAAAATTCATCTTTTTGGTTTGAAATCAACTATCGCAGTTGAAGATTCCTCATGTAAGTTAAAAAATCATCAATTCAGTTAAAAATTAAGTTTTTAACTGAAAACTTAATTATTCCATTTTTGGTTGAAAATTCATCTTGCTTAGTTCAAAATTCTACTATTTGGTTGAAAATTCAACTGATTCGTTGAAAATACATTATTTTTATTGAAAAATCATCTTTTTTGGTAGAAAATTAATTTTCCTGTTTAAAAATGCATCTTCATGATTGAAAATTGGAACATTCCAGATTTATAATCATCATTTTAGGTAAAAATGCATCTTTTTGGTTGAAAATAAAAATACTTCGTTGAAAGTTAAACTCTGTTTTAAAAATTCATCACTATGACGGAATTTTGTTTACTAGGTGGAAAACTTTTTTTTTTAATGAAAATTTAGCGATTCCATTTTTGGTTGAAAACTAATCTTTTTTGCTTTAAGATTCAAATATTGGGTTGAAAATTGATCTTTTGTAGCTCAAAATTCAAATATTTGGTTGGGATTTCATGTATTTTGTTGAAAAATCTCCTTTTTGGTAGAAAGTCTATCTTTTTGGTTAAAAATTCAACTATTTGGTTTATTTCAATATGCAAGAATTTGATTCTCCACCAAATTAAATTTTTGTTTCATTTTATTTATTGTTGGGTACTATTTTAGAAAAAATCAAGAAATCAGTTACTTAATTCTTCTTCCCAAGAAACAAAATTTAATATTAGGAAAAGTAATATTTTTTCGTAAAATCGATTTTCGAGGCAATTCACAAAATATTGCAATATAACGAATGATTCACATTGTATTTACATTTTTTTTCCATATTTCTTACATGAATGTTGACTATAAAAAAGTTATATCATGTAGAATTTGACATAATAATGTGTCTTCTGAAGAATTTTCTAAATTTAATTATTTTCATTTAGTATTGTTTATTTAGTAAAATTTGTGTAAATTTAGTAAGGCATTTAAGGAGTCGAAGAGAATTTGCCTTATAATATGAGTCAAGGTTGTCGGAAGACCCTTACCTAGTTTTTCCTTATAAGGTGCAGATTCGCGGTGGCGACCACCATACATACAGTCTGGTGTACTGTGTATTCACGGCATTATTCGGTCTTGCGCAATACACCTTTACAATCTTAATTTTAATTCCAAAGTGGCAAATTGTATAATTTTCGAATTAACTCATTAATTATTTTAATTATAAAATTTAATTCCCGGTCTTAACTAAAGGGTCTTATTCCAAAAAAGAAATTGCAACATAGGAACTATGTTTTCAAAATAATTTGCAACTTGCTATTTTATCCATTTTATATTGATTTATTTTTGCATATCAGGGCTATCAGATTTTTAATAATTTATAATAATTATTCTAATGGAATCTATAGAAAAGAATGATCATTAAATATTCAGTTTCATTTGAAGTGATGAAATTATTTTTTTTTAGAAATTAATTTGATGATAATATTAATTATTTAATAGTTTTCGATTTCTATAATGCATTTGAATACAAGTTTTTTAATGGTGGAATTTTGTGAATTTTTATAATTTTATAGTAACTTTTAATTATAAATGTTTTAATATTTGGAAATACATATACATTTTGCTGCCATACGAACAGTAAGATTTCAGGGAAGATTCAAAATTATTCAGGTTTTATTTTGAAAGATTAATTTTCCGTTTTGAAGATTTCAAAATAAGTCGAAAAAGAATCTGGAAGATTTTAAAACAATTTTTTAGGATTAAGTTTTTTTTTAATTGAGCTGTAAAGTTATTTATAAGTTTCGAACAGATTCGAAAATAATTGAAATCTTGAGAAGATTTACAAAAATGTTAAACTTAACGCACATTTTGGTAGATTTCGGAAAAAAATTTAAAGCCTTTCAAGAATTTTCAAAGGCTTCAAGGAAATAACAAAATTTTTTAAGATTCATGGGAAAATTTCAGAATATCTTTTTTTTTCGTTGACAAATTAATTCTAAGAGAAAACTGTCAAAGATTAAATCTTTTCCAAGTTTGAAACAATTGAAACAATTCAAAAATAGTTTAAAGCTTGTGAAAAATTTCAAAACATTTTTTATATATTGTCGATATTTTTTATTTCAAAAAAAGTTTTCAAATGAACAAAAATTTTTTAGATTACTAAGAAAGTTTAAAATAACTTTTTATTTCGAAAAATTGACTTTGAGATAATATTTGAAAACGTATCAAAGCATTTTCAAAAGATTAAAAGAATCTGGAAGATTTTCAGGCAAATATTTTTTATATTTAAAAAATTTTAGGAAAAATTTGAATAATTTGAAAAGACATTTAGAATGTATAGAAGTTTTAAAATATTTCGAACAAATTTTTAATTTGAAGATTTCGAAAAATGTTGAAAAAACATAGACTTTTAAAATTAGTTAAAAAAGAAGGTTTTTTAAAAATTTGAAAAGGTTCGAAGAGATTTCGTAGAGAAATTTTTGATGATTTTTTATTTTAACATATCAATTTTTGAGAGAATATTTAAAAAAATGTGTGAGCATTTTAAAATATTTACACAGTTGTCAAAAAATAATCTGGAAGATTTAAAAAACAATGTTTTTAATTTTGCAGAACTTTATTTTGAAGCCTTTTAACAATAATTTTTAAAGGCTTCAAGAGGATAATATGAAATTATATTTTTTTGTCAAACAAATTTTAGGAGTAAATTCGAAAAGGCTAAAACCTTTCCTGAAATTTCGAAAAAGAATGTAAAAGATTTTAAAGCAAAATTTTGCAACTTTTCAGAATTACAAAATTTCAGAAAAAAAATCGAATACGTTTAACAGATATTTAGAAGTATTGAAGCAATTCAAAAATAATTTGAAACTTGTAGAAAGTTTTAAATCATTTTTTCTAAATGTACATTCTTGAAGATTTTGAAAAAAGAAGCTTTCTAAGAATTCCGAAAGGTTTCAAGAGAATAAAAAATTTTTCTTTAGATTCCTAAGAAAATAAAAAAATATATTTTGAAAAAATAACTCTAAGATCATTTTTCAAAAGATTTCAAAATATTTCCAAAATTGTCAAAAAAGAATCGGGAAGATTTCGAGACAATTTATTTAATTTTGCAGAATTAAAAAAAATGGAAACTGAATTGTTTTAAAAGATATTTGGAAGTTTTAAACAGATTCGAAAATGATTTAAATCTCAAGAAGATGTACAAAACTTTTAAACAAAATGTAGATTTTTGAAGAATTCGAATACAAATTTAGAAGCTTCTCAAGCATTTTTAAAGGTTGCAAGAGAATAATGAAATTTTCTTAAGATTCATGGAACACTTTTCTATTATTTTTTGATAAATGAATTCTAAGAGAAAATTGAAACATTCTAAAACTTTTTTTTTAATTTCGAAAAAAATGTAGAAGATTTAAAAGAAAAATTTTGCAATTTTTCAGGATTACAAAATTTCAGAAAAAATATGAGTAAGTTTAAGAGATATTTAGAAATATTAAAACAAATTTAAAAATATTTCAAAACGTGTAAAAAATTTCAAATTTTTTTAAATGTGGATTTTTGAAGATTTCGTAAAAAAAGCTTTTTAAGCATTTCGAAAAGTTTCAGGAGTATGAAACAAATTTCTTTATATACATAGGAAAATTAGAAGTTATCTTTTTTATTGTAAAAAATTAACATTAAGAAAATATTGCAAAATATTTCCAAAATGTTCTAGAAAGAATCTGGAAGATTTTAAGGCAATTTTTTTAATTTTGCCGAATTCTTTTAAAATTTTAGAAAAAATTCGAGTCAATTTGGAAGATAGATGTATCACAAATACAGTCCTAGGTCTCTTAGTTTTATAATTTTTGCACCCCCTTGGGCTACCCTTAATTTCAAAAATATATTTTGGGCGATTTGTTTTTTGTTTGTTTTCGAAAATCTTATTGTCTAAAAGATCAACTTTTCGGCAATCACCCATGTACATTATTTTATTCTCACTATGATTTTGATAACAAAAACTGATCTTATTTTAGATAAGATGTACGTATATATTAGAAAGTAAGAGTAAATCCAATAAATCTTTTGACTTTAAAGGAACGAAGCCTGAAATGTCCAGCTCATGCTGCTGATCGACCATGACACGTATTGATCAA
Source organism: Andricus quercusramuli (assembly GCA_932178445.1). Classification (NCBI taxonomy): domain Eukaryota; kingdom Metazoa; phylum Arthropoda; class Insecta; order Hymenoptera; family Cynipidae; genus Andricus; species Andricus quercusramuli. The sequence goes on along the minus strand of CAKNXH010001498.1, from coordinate 150,319 downwards.
GGAGATCACCAGAGGAACCCATGCATTGAACTAAATCTCAAAATTAATGATAAATTTATTCTCAATTTTAAAGAAAAAGTGCCCATCTTCCTCGAAGTTACTTCCTTGATTCCAACTAGCCTGGAAGAAGATTAGTGGGTTTAAGTTTTTTTAACTTTCTAGCTACCTTAAGTTAACATTAATATATTTATTCTCTGATTGAAAATTATTTTGATCCTAGATTTGAAAAAAGGGTAATAAAATCAGTAATTTACAAAATAAATGTAATTCCTTGGACACGAATAGTTACTTATTCAATGCTTAATGTACGTTTCTTTCCTAATTCTACCGAATGCACAGAACTTACTTTAATTTTAATATTTGGAAAGTTCCTCATAAAATGTTAATTATTATCAGTTTAAAAAAATATTATTATTTTGTTGCAGATATTTAGGCTTCAGACTCAAAACACTATTGACACCATTTGACGCTATTTTTAAGCTATGCCACTATTTCGCTACTATTTAAAATAAAAAACAGTTAAACTGAACCAAAAAGGACGAATTTCAAACCAAATAGTTGCATTTTAATAAAAAAAAATGTTTCTACAGAACAGTTGAATTCCCAACCAAATACATAAATTTTGAACCAAATAGTTGAATTTTTAAACAAGAAGATTACTTTTCTACCAGAAAAGACGAATTTTCAAAGAAATACATACAAAAATATTATATATTAATTCTGAAGTTGAGATATCAATTTTTAACAATTATCAAAAATATTGTCCTTGCTTTTCTTTTCTATTACTTCAGATTACATAAGCATAAATATAGACAATCGAAACGTAAATAGGCGGGGCTGCATGAACCATTTAGGTTGGATTTGGACGCATGACGCAACCAGATACAACTAACGCGCTAAGAGTGCGGCCCTCATGCTGTTTGTCACGCTTGACTGAACACCGCTTCTCTTTTTGCTCTGTGGTTCCTCTCATCACGAAACTGCCGAGGCGTCAATTCTCGGAACGACGTAAACCCCGACTGATTAAATCCAAGTTCCAGTGTACCACGAAATATAAAGATTTTGTATGAAAATAATATTAATTTTATATTTTAATTCAAAAATTGCGGGAGGCAAAAAACAATCTTATAAAAGTCTTGCATTTATTATTTTTTGTTAATTACGCAAGTTTTTTTTTTAAAGAAAAAAAATGTCCCATTTCTTTAAAAAATCACCTTTTTTCGAAAAGGAATTCCACTGTTTTCCCTACAATCAAACTTGTGAATCCCTTTGCTGTTGTCTTTTTGGAAAGAAAATTCGTCCTTTTGGATTAAAAATTCATATTTTGGTGAAACATTATCGTTTTTGGTTGAAAATTAATTCTTTTGAATTGAAAAGTTTACTATTATATTTTTTGTTCAAAATTCAGCTCCATTTAAAAAAATGCTAATACACAGTTGAAAAACTAACACAGCCTAAAATTTTTAGAAATTTCAAATCTTTGAATCTTTCTGATTTTACATTAAAATTGTTTCTAAAAAAATACTAGGTTCCAGCGAAAAGCACTCACATAAAACATGAATAATACTTACAATATTTCATTAGACAATTTTAATTATTTTTAGGAAATCGTCATTTTTGGTAGAAAATTCATCTTGTGTGATTAAAAATTGAACCTTTTGATTTAAAATTAAATTTTTTCTTGGAAACTCATATTTTCGAATTCAAAATTTAATACTTTTGTAGAAAACTCCTCTTTTAAGCTTGAAAATTTAACTAATTGATATAATGTTAACTTTTTATTGAAAATTCAACCGTTTGGTTGAAAATTAACTTTTTTGGTTGAACATTCATATTCTCCACTTGAAAATTTAACAGTTTTGAGAAAAAAATTGTCTTCTT
>CAKNXH010001498.1:125062-148428 GCA_932178445.1 Andricus quercusramuli | reverse complement strand
TTCTCCACTTGAAAATTTAACAGTTTTGAGAAAAAAATTGTCTTCTTGACTTGAAATTTCAAGATCTTAGTAGAAAATTCAACCGTTCTTTTAAAAATTAATTTTTTTTCTTGAAAATATAGCTGTTTTGTAGAAAAGTCATTTTTTTGGTTTGAAAATTCCCCAGTTTGGTTGAAAATTTTTTCTTTATTGACTGAAACATCTTCCTTAGTTGAAAATTCATCTTTTTGTGTTGAAAATGGAACTATTTTGAAAAAAATTAAACAATTCGGTTGAAAATAAACTTTTAGCTTAAAAATTCAACTATTTGGTAGAAATTTAACTTTTTCTTTAAAATTCAATCGTTTGGTTAAAAATTAACTTTTTTATTGAAAATTCATATTCTCCACATGAAAATTTAACAATTTTGTAAAAAATTTGTCTTCTTGGCTTGAAATTTAAAAAGCTTTGTAGAAAATTTAACTGTTCTTTTAAAAATTAATTTTTTGTCTTGAAAATTTAACTGTTTTGTAGAAAAGACATTTTTCGTTTGAAAATTGCGCAATTTGGTTGAAATTTTTTTCTTCATGGTCTGAAAAATCTTAGATGAAAATTTATCTTTTTGGTAGAAAATTGATCTTCTTAGTTAGAAAATTGAACTTTTTCTGTTAAAAATTGATCTTTTTCTGTTAAAAATTGAACAATTTTTGTAAAAAATTAAACGATTCGGTTGAAAATATACTTTTTTGTTAAAAACTAATATTCTTGGATTATCAATTTCACTGTTTTATGGAAAATTCGTCTTTCCAGCATGAAAAATCGTCATTTGTGGTTGAAAATTCATTTGTTTTTATAGAAACTTCATCTTGTTTGGTTAAAAATTCAACTCTGATAAAAAATCCATTTTTTTCTTGAAAACTCATATTTTCGGGTTTAAAATTTAATACTTTTGTAGAAAATTCCTCTTTTTAGCTTAATATTCAACTATTTGGTAGAAAGTTAGCTTTTTGTTTAAAATTCAATCGTTTGGTTAAAAAATAACTTTTTTGGTTGAAAATTCATATTCTCCGCTTGAAAATTTAACAATTTTGTAAAAAAATTGGTCTTCTTGGCTTGAAATTTCAACAGCTTTGTAGAAAATTTACCTGTTCCTTTGAAAGTTCATTTTTTGTCTTGAAAATTTAAGTGTTTTGTAGAAAAGTCATTTTTTCGTTTGAAAATTGTGAAATTTGGTTGCAATTTTTTATCTTTAATGACTGCAAATTCCTAGATAAAAATTCATCTTTCTGGTAAAAAATTAATCTTCTTAGTTGAACATTTATCTTTTTGTGTTGAAAATTGAACAATTTTTGTAAAAAATTAAACAATTCGGTTGCAAGTATACTGTTTTGTCGAAATTTCGTCTTTTCAGCTTGAAAAATCGTAGTTTTTGGGTTAAAACTTCGTTTTTTTGGTAGAAAATCAAATTTTTCGGTTGTAAATGCGACTGTTTGGACGAAAATATACTGTTTTTGTTGACGACTCAACTATATGGTTGAAAATGAACTTTTTCTTGAAAATTTCGTGTTGTTTTATCGAGAATTCGTCGGTTTGGTTTCAAGATTCAAATTTTTTGTTTAAAAATAATCTCTGTTGTCTGCCAGTTCTACCATATACTTATAAGTGCAACTGTTTGGTTGAAAATTTTTGTTCTTGTTGAAAATTCAATTTTTCGGTTCAAAATTGAACTATTGGGTTCAAAATTGAAATATTGCGTTGAAAATTGATCATTCTGGGTTGAAAATTGACTTTTTTCTAGAAAATTCATTTTTCCTGGTTAAAAAGGCAAATGTTTTCTAAAACATTCGACTTTTTACCTTGAAAACTGGACCTTTTGTTTGAAAATTCATCTCTTTCAGAAGAAACGTTATATTTTTTAGTTGAAAATTCAATACATTTTGACTTGAAATTTGAGGAATATGGTACCTACATTATTTTGACCTGGAAGAATTTGTTGCTCTATTTCTGCAAAGAAAATCACCGAATTTCCCCTGTTTTGAGAGAATTTCGGGCTGTGCACATATAAAGTTTCATAATTTTTTTTTGAGCTAGCTCTGACTTTTCCAGGCGACGATTATCGCCTAATCGACCCCATATTTCTCCACGCAGAAAGCACTCTTTAACTTAAAAACGACCGATCTTTGGGAGTCGTGAATCTAAAGATACCCTGGACACATTTCTAGATCCGCGGTTTGAGGAGGGGCAGTGCAGACGCTTTGGTGATTTTCTTAAAGCGTCCTCAAGAAGGTGGGAGATCGCCGAAAGCTTCTCGACTCATTTCTCGAATCTACCAGTCTCGACTTAACCCACAAGTCAGTCACATCGACCGTCACTTGACGACGAATCTTAAGAGTACTTGCGTGAGTACATTCATTTTTTTAAACAATTAATTTCGCGTTTTTTTATCAAGGAGAAAGTGTTCGCGCTTCGCGCTGGTCCAACTTCAAAATTGTGGAGTGGTTAGACATTTAGAGTGGATTGATTTTTTCGCGAGGAAAACATCGATTTTTGGTGATGGATCAAATCCCATAAACGAAATCTGTTCACTGTCATAATCTTTTCAGTTTGCACAAATCATAAAAAAAAATTCGCATCTTTTATTTTTTATTTGCAACTTTATTTTGTTTGCCATTTTTAAAATTGTTGTGACTGTGATTTTGAAGATGTTCCGATATTTGACATGTTTTTTTTTATCGAGAGGAATCTGCTTGAGATCATCAATTTTTGTAATAGTTTAAATATTCTTCTAAATAAAGTAGATTTTTATTTTTATTAAACCAGAAGGGTATGGCAGATTGCCTATATTTAAATGAGGTCAAATTTACCAACTGTTTTTTTTTTTAATTTTGGGATGATTGATTGGTTATTAATAACTTAATTATGAATTACACTTATGATTTCTAATTAGAAAGAGGAGTGAAGGAATAAATCACTCGTATCTTTAATTTCAAAATGATTATAGAAAGTGGGTATTCCTGAAATATTTCCTAACTAAATAATGGCATTAAATAATACTGAAATATAGTGGGACAATCTTATTATAAGCATTTTTTGGATGTGACCCAAAATGGCGTGCAAGCAGAAAACAGTGTTTGAAGATCTGTTTAAGAAAGCAAGGAATTTACTCTCTCAAGATAAAAATAACTTCGAAAGTTATTTATAATTTAGAAAGCAATTAGTTGCCTATAGTAATCAGTCATGATGAATCAGACCAGAATAAATGAATTTTCAACTATTTAGTAGAAAATTAACTTTTTTATTGAAGAATCAACTCTTCAGTTAAAATTGAACTTTTTTGTCGTTAAAAATTCATATTTTCCACTTGAAATTCAATTGTTCTTAAAAAATTTGTCTTTGAAAAAAATCTAATTTTGGTAACATTTGCTAGTCACTAGGATTTATTTTTTTCACTGATTTTCTTCCTATTTTTAAATTGTTTCATCATGTGAAAGTAAATGTTTATTCTTGAACCAAAACCAAACTCAGAATTGCACATTGTAAAATGTTTGATAATTTCCTGGAATAAATGATAAAAAATGCAAAGTGTCAGGTTTGTATTTTGCAAAGGAATGCAAAAGTTGATGAAACGTGAAATACTACGAGTACGTTTCGTAAAACAACATGATTGGCACGATGCACACGGAAGTTCTGATTTTTTTCTTCAAAGTTTAAATCAGGCCTTTAAAGTGTCTTAACCTCGTTAAATATTATATAATATTGAATTAATAATTCATTTCTCTTCTCATATTTCAATGTTTTCAATACAACTTTGAAAACTCATATCCTCTATTTAAAAGGATTCCGTTTTTTAGTACCCACTTTTCGAGTAATCAAAAAATATTTTTATACATTTTTGAAATGCAGATTCTGCGTCGTAATAATGCCTAGTGACCTTAAAATGTTGTTAGTGGAAAAATTAGTACAATTCTTTATTTATTAAAAAAAAAAGTATCTTCTCATGTGAAGATAATCTCAAAATGTTCTTTTTCTGTGACCTATTTTGAATAAAATTTATCAAATGCGTAGATATAATTTTTTGAAAAAGTAAGTTTTTAATTTAAATTGAGGATTAATATCTCAAGGTGGATGAAAAAATAACTGTTGGTAAGAGGACACCGTTTTTCCGACGTAGACGTCGACGGTGCTCGAGAAGCGTAACCCGAAATGGCCTGAAGGAGGCAAGCGACGCCTCCGCGCTCTCCCGGGTGTAAAAATAACCCTCCTCTTGCGATTCACGCGAGAAGGCTGTTCGAAGATTTGTAAAAACTAACGGAATGCTTTTTGCATCATTCTCCAGTCAAAAAAAAAAACAGTTTCCTCTCCCCCGCACCTAATTGTGTCAAACCCCGATTGCAAGATCAAGTGCGTGGGAGAGAAGAACTCGCTTTTTTTTTATTCGGCTTCAGCAATCCGAAACGATTTCAAACTTTCGGAAAGTCTCGAATTTCAGAAAATGAGAATCTAAAAGGGTTGCAAAAATTGTCAACTATTTTCAAACGCGTAAAATGATTTAAGAAATGTCATTCGCTTCTATTTTTTTGAGACAAACAATATTTTGTGAGAGGGTGAATCTATTTTAATACTTTCCGGTAAATAAGTATGTCATCTACAAACATAGATTTCTAAAAATATAGAAAATTATTATCAAATCTTTAAAAATTTACTTATCCAAAATACAACATTCTTTTTATTACTCATCAAAAATGGAATCAATATTTAGTTTATGTAATTAATCATCTCAGACAATTTTTTAGATCGAATTTTTCGAAGTAGAATTCTATTTTTAATCGTCACAAATAGATGATTCAGAAACGTCGGAAACGTGTGATATTTCATGCTCTGAATTTGAATCTTCTGACATTTGAAATGTTGGTGGAGATACTTTTTGTTCTTTAATTGACTTCGAGTGAGAGTGAAATATGTGTCAAAATAAAAAACTGCATATTGAGGAGACATGATTTGTTTCACATGGACAATGTTTGGTATCAACCAAGAGCAGAGGGAGTCCAGAATTTCTACAGCCAAGACCTTCCTCTATAAATAAAGTGCCAGGCAGTTTGCTAATTATATATCGATGCACAACCAAGATCCCTTTCTCGAAGCGTCGATTTGTGAAGGAGTCATAGATTTTTGGAATCTAATTTATTGCTTCAAAAAATTAAAACATAATTCACCACATTCGAAACACTTTCTCCTATTAATAAGCGCAGGGTTCCTACAGAAGTACGGTTGAAAATTTTTTCCGAATTTTCTAGTTATTTCACTAATTTCAATTTGGAAGCATTCACAATCGAGTAATGTTTAGATCAAGACCTTAAAAAAAACAGTATTTGATATAGAAATATTCCAAATTAATTTAATTATGTATAGTTTTCAATTAAAAGTCACTGGAATTGAATAATTTTAAATTGAAACGGGTTTTGTTCAGGATGGTTCGACAAGAATTTTAAATTAAAAGCGTTAATGATTAAACGAATTGTTAATTTAAAATGCAGATAGAAATTACATAAATTACTCAATTTTAAAATTACTGTCGTTTGAAATTGAATAAATCCGAATTCTAATGGCGTGAATACTTTCAGATTGTAGAATAATTTAACAATTTAGGACTGGAAACGTTTTAATATACCTAATACGTAATTAGTTTTGAAAAATAAGTGAATGATAGCATTCCAAAAGTTTATAAACGCCTTTTTGACAATTCTTCATGAGATACAATGAAGATCCCAAAAATTGAAATGCATAATTGAAGTGCGAAAAGCTTGATTGGAATATGTATTTCAAGAAGTTTGAAAGATTTTTTAATATTTTACAAAATTCCAAGAAATTTCAAGATTTAAAACATTTTAAGGGAATTTAGTGGGTATCAAAGGGTTTCAAATATTTCAAGGAATTTTAGAGCAGATATAAAATATTTCAAGATTTTAGGGATTTTCATAGGATTTCAAAAGCAATTAAAAAATTCCATAACATTATAAGGAATTTCTATACATTTCAAGGGATTCAAAAAATATAGAGTTTTCTAGGGTTTTCAGAATATTTTAACAGCTTTTAGCGCATTTTACAAGATTTCAAGGTATTTCAAAAGATATGAGAGATTTCAAAGGACTTTGATTTTGTTGGATTTTAGAGGATTTCATAATTTTTAAAGGAATTTTAAAAGATATTAGTGTTGAAGATGTTTTACGAAATTTTATTCGATTTTTGTGGGATTACTAGGGATTCCTCAAGATTTAAGAGAGTTTATGAACTTCAAGGGATTTTTAAGGATTGTAAAGAGTTTAAGGTATTTCAAAAACTTACAAGGAATCGAACAAAATTCAAATTTTTTCAAGGGGTTTCAAAGAATTTCGTAGAAGTTCAGAAAATTTCAAAGAATTTTAAAAAGATATCCAAGATATCAATGATATTTAAAAGATTTCAAGGGTTTCCAACGGATTTCTAGAGAACTTTAGAGAATAAATTAAATTAAATCACAAGGGTCTTCTAGGGATTTTTGAGGATTGCTACGGATTTTGGGGATTTCAAAAGAATTTATAAGATTTTAAGGGACTTCAAAGATAGGAGATATATATTGTATATCACTTTACAAAAATATTTTACCCCTCCAATTTAATATTTGAAAAAGTGCACGATACTACTTTCCCTTTTTTGATAATTTATCCTACTACTGAAATGATTTTGAATTTCCCGAAGCCTGAAATCGATTTTGTAGATCTTCAGGTTCAAAATAAATTATAAAAAGTTACAAAATGTGGTAAAAATTTGCACAAAAAAATCACGAAAAATTAAAAGATTTGAAGAGTGACATAAAAGGCCTTTTTGTGAAAATGTTGATTAGAATTTATCTCATTTTTCGAGCCAATAATCGCAGTTTTGAAAAAATGGCGTTTATACTCTTTTGGAACATCACCCTTCAATTATAATTACTTGCATTAAAATTGATATTGAATTATTTTCTGTTGCAGATTCCTTCGTAGAAGAAAAACAAATCAGTCACCATGGACGCGATTAAGAAGAAGATGCAGGGAATGAAGCTGGAGAAGGATAACGCGATGGATCGCGCGTTGCTCTGCGAACAGCAGGCCCGCGATGCCAACGCGCGTGCCGAAAAAGTATGTTTACTTTATTTTTATTTTTAAAAACCCTAATGTTTTTGACGGCCCCTAAAAAGACTTGATTAATTCCAGAAACTTATGCCTATTTAAGCGTATAGAAGTCACTCGAGTTTTAAACAATTGAGAACTTATATATTTCTAAATTAAATTTCTTAATTTATTTTACAGGCAGAGGAAGAGGCACGTTCTCTCCAGAAGAAGATTCAGACCATCGAGAATGAGCTCGACCAGACCCAGGAAGCTCTTATGCAAGTCAATGCCAAACTTGAAGAAAAAGACAAAGCTCTTCAGAACGTGAGTTTTTAATTCAAATTTTTACAATAGTCTCTCAAGAAATACTTGAACAGATTATAGCAAAGGTTTCAGAATATGGGCAAAAGTTGATTAAATGGTGAGAAGGGAATTTAGGAACTCAAAATTCTAAATTAATCATCAATCCCTAATTAGATGAAGTAACAGATTACTGCGTATTAGGTGTATTTCAAGAATTGACGTATATCTTCCCACTGTACTTTTATTGCGAAATAAATATGGGTTTCGGTACCCCATAGTATCCGTGGAAATGCCGTAGAACAGTTCAGTCACTGTATTGTTTCAGAGCAATAATGTATGACGTACAAGAGAATTATCTCTTTTAGCAGGAAGCATTTTATATCCGTAGGGAAAGACTCACACACATCCGGGATTTACTGCCAATATTTTGTATTGTCTTCATATTTTTTCAGTTGCTCTAATTTCTTTCTGATAATAATAGAGATAATTGTATCTGTATATATAAAAATATACAGAGAAAAAATGGGAAAGTATTTTCAAAGATGGGTTTAGCTTCATTTGGGTTTCAGAATATTAGCTCCTTGGCGGTTTTAGATAAAAGCAACAATTGATCGCGATTACTAAATTGAATTGTAATTAATCGTTGTTATAGTACGATGATATACGTCTAAGTGAATAACAAATTATAAAAAGTATAGTAGGTGTAAAAATGACATACACCAGACCAGAAAAGGACCTCGATAAGAAGCTCATTTATTGTTAACGTTTCGAGAGACAAATGCTCCCATCAGAAAACAAAAATCCAAAGTCGAAAATAAGTCCTTTAGTAAAATTAAAGCAGTCAATAGTCTCAGTTAGCGCAGGCTGTAATAAAAGTGTGGAGTTTAGGCGTGGTTTACTGATTTTCAAGTTTCCACTTTAAAAGAAATCCTTTCCTTCGAAATTTATCGCCGTTAGTTTTGTGAAAAAACACTGTAATTTTTAGTTTTCTAAATTTGATCATGTTGAAAGGTAGTGCAGTCCATCAATAAAAAATAAAGGATACATTGATAATAGTGTAATAAAATAGATGTAAAAAAATCATCTCTCAAAATAAACTTGTTTAACATCTATTTTGACAACAATTTTGTTCAACAAAAACAAAATTCAACAACATGTGTTCTTTATTTTTTATTGATGGACTACATGGTCTAATACATGGTCAAATTTAGAATACTAACAGCTACAGTTTTTTTCACAGAACCAGCTCGAGAGGAGAATTTGAGAGTATGGTTTCTTTCAACTGTGACATATTGGCCTCTTTAATTTCACTAAGGACTTATTTTTTACTTTGAATTTTTGTTTCCTGATAAGAAGATCTTCTTAACATCATTGAGGTCTATTTCTGGTCTGAAGTATGTCTTTTTTACCTACTAGACTTTTCATAATAAATTGAATTCACTAAAGACTGTAGATCAATTTTCTTCAACATTTCCCATATCTTGTTGCTGGAATCTGGATTAATTTCAGCTTCAATTGTAGATTCTTCAAAAAGTCTCCGATTACTTTTTTTTGCTGGAGCAACTGCCGTATGCAGTTAGTTGGTGAGGTTCATTTCTGAGTCACACTGATATTGACCACGGTCCACGATGTGCTGGCATCGGATCGCTGACCTTGCAAGGTTTACTTTCATGTTCAGTTCGGTAGGTCATATGAATCCGTGGATACCAGAGCCTTGACGCTTTGGTATATTTCACCATAAGAGGCACAGCAGTGACTGAGATACATTGTAATCGCGAACGATTGGATATAAGCCATATATGGATGTGCTTTTTTTATTCTGTGTTCCGTATTTCAGATTTTGTATAGGTACATAGTAATTTTTTCAAATTTTCAAATGCATTTCCTGTTCGCGATTCAAGGTTTCCTTCCATTTCTGGTCCGTAAACGTAATACACCTTATTAAATCCAGTTCATTATTGATAGGTGATATGAATATCATTATTCCAATAATGCTTGTGTGTATATTACTCAAATGGAAATGCAATTTTAATAACCATTTCCTCTCACTCCTACTACTTTCAAACTGTATATTTTGTAAGTGTCAGGGTATAAAAAAGTTTCTTGACCCTTTTTTCTATCTCGCGTTATTTTTCATATTTTTAAGAAAATATGTATAAAATCCTTTGAGAATATTTTTTTTCTCAACAACACAATTTTATGGTGTGATGAAAAAACAAACTGGACTTAATAATTTAACAGTTTCAACAATGTGTTGGTGTTCAAAGGAAAAGTTTGATGTGAAAGTTGTTAAAACTGTTGAATTATGTTCTTCTTTGTTCTTTATGACACAATAAAATTTTATTCTTGAGAAAAATAAATTTCAAAGGATTTTATATATATTTTTCTAGAGCTAAAGAAAGAATTTTTTTTGTTCTCTACAGCCTATAGTAGGACAAATGCAGAAAAAATAATGAAAACAAAGTCTTTAAATCTTTAAATAATCTGCAGCTATTAACGCTTGAGATGATGTCTGGCTTAGTTTTTCCTACTTTCTTACTTACTTTGAACTATACAATATTGATTATTTCTTGAGCTATTTACGCGTCCAACAAATATAAACGCAGCTCTAAGTGCAGCTGAAGAAATAATTCAAATTTAGAATCAAACAGATTCTGGAAACTTTAGAGATACCTATTTCGATTCTAAATAAATAAATTCTTCCATTTGAAATACCTTAAAAAGGGTCTAAAGGGCAGCATTAAATGAAAAACTAGCAGTATTACATTTTTTAATACAAATATTAAATAATGAATAATAAAATATGCATTTAAAGATATTTGTATTTATATAAATATTTTCACTAGAAAAAAGAGATTTATTGTAAAACTTTACCACAGTTCGTGTCCTGTATTTGAAAATGAGAACTTTTACGACCCTTCTTTTAAGCAGCACATTAGGAAAAAATTAATTAATGAGCAAAATATTGTCAAAAAATCTCTGGAGTTACTGATTGCTCAATTTCCGCCCGAAATTCGGGAATGATAACTATATAATGAGTTTCATGACCTTTTTTTTTTAGAATGTCAGGAAGGCGATCGGGTAGTATTAACATATTCCCATAGAATATTCCTTGATTATAGGAGGCATATTAACAAGCTTAATTTTTAAGAGAAATTCTTAATAGATGGTCCATAATGTCTATCATAGATGAGGATGTACAAAACTATTAAATCCAGGAACAATTTAAAGATTAAAAAATGAACTTTTACCTTCAACATGTATGAAAATCTTACATCTCAAATTTTCTTGAAATACGAAAATGGACTTTTTTAAACAAGGAACTCAGGCAATAATTTTGAATTTTATCTGCTAACTGAAAAATCTCTTATACTAAAAGTTTGCCAATGTTTGCTGATTGGAAGTGTCTGAGTCTGAGATTCTGAAACTCGGATAATCACTTGTCTTCAATATATTATTAACTTCAAGACCTACTCAAATATATTGTTTTTCAAAGGGAATAAGACGACACGTATATTACCGATTTGCCGCAACTTTTTTTCGCAAAGTTATGAGTGTTTGAATTTTTTATATTGAAATCGCGGATTATCAAAAAATGTTCCAAATTTTTCTTAACAGTGTGATATTTTTTAGTCTAATACAGTTATTTATCCTTTTCTTTCCGATTCTGATAGAATTTCTCTTTCTCTTTCGGAATCTGTTAGAAAATTTGAAAAAAAATGTTAAAAAGTGATAAAATGGCGGCGGTTTTTCTGAAAATATTCAAAGTAAATTTATTAAAAATTCCACCGTTTTTTTCTCCTGTTATTTATTCTATATTGAGCCTAATGTGTAGAGTATATTTTATGATATTTTACCACGTGCCTACGCCATGGTGACAAGAAAGCACTGTTTTTTGACAAACAAAAATTCACATTTCTTGCCTAAACGGCACAAGATACGAAAAAAAGTAAAAAAAATGTTTCTTTTCAAATTTTTGCGGAAATACGTGTAAAATCCTAAAAGATTAATTTCTTTCTCAATAATAAAATTTTATGCTGTAATGAAAAACCAATAAGAACTTAATTTAACAGTTTTAACAATGTTTTGGTGGAAAAATGATGAAGTAAGTTAGAAAAAATGAAGAGTATCGTTTTGTCGACTTCAAAGGAAAAAGTGTCACTTAAAAGTTGTTCAAATTGTTTATTTATGCCCTTCTTTACTTTTTTATGAAACTATGAAATTGTATTGTTGAAAAAAAATCTTAAACGATTTTATAAATATTTTCGCAATATGCTCGCAAATAACACAAGATAGAAAAAAGTATCAAGAGACATTTTTCTAGAACTTTTTTAGAGAAACAATTTTATTCCTTCGACTCATTTCTCGTCTTGTGTCGTTTTAGTAAAACATTTTAATTTTTCAGACAAAAACTATTCTCTCTTCTCACTGATAAGGCGCGGGCACAGCGCAAAACATCATGAAATATATTTTTTACATCAGGATGAATTTAGAAACAAATCAAAAGAAAAAAGATGGAATTTTGAATAAATTGACATTGCATAACTTTCGAAAAACTGCCGCTATTTTCTTACTTTTGAACTTCTTAAATTTTCCAAAGAATTTGGAAATAGGACAAGAAATGGTATCAGAATCAGAAAAAAAGGCAAATACCTATATATTATACTTAAAAAAGTCACACTTTAAACCAAAATTTGGATCATTTTTTGATAAATCGCGTTTTCAATTTTTAAAATTCAAATATGTACTTATAACTTGGTCAAACATTTTTTTCGACAAATTGGTAAGACACTGGGAAACCCCCACAAACATGCGTCATTGTAGTCAGGACATTCCGAATAATAATTTATGATATATCTATTGCGATCAATATATTTTCCTATCGTACTGCTGACATAATTATCATAAATGGACATAAAGTCCATACTGTCTTTAAATTAAATGCTTAACACTGCGTCGAACAATTGTTCGTGATACAAGAAAGCGGCCTGGCCTCGCCAGGCCTTCGAAAAAGGTATCCTGGCGCGCCAGGGCCCACCAGGCCTTGACTGCACCACTAGTCGCGTTAATTTTACACAAATCATCATAACAGAAAACTACTAAGCATATACATTTTTATATTAATGAATTCGCTGTCTTAACTTCAGTGTCAATGTGAATTTCAAATAACGCATCAGTCCTACTTTCCCACCTGCTATCGGCGAGAAAATTCAAGTCCTCTGGCTTTGACGTTAAAAAAGTAAGTGAAGAAAAAATGGTAGCTCAATGAATGAAGAATCATTTTAAAGCTCAAAATGATGTACGTTAATGAGTCTGAAACGAATACGCCGAAAAAATTTCTATAGCTTACAGACCCGAAAATCTGATGAAAAGTTAGCACATTTGACAGCTTTTACTGAAAGTGAACTTTGGAACATAATTTTTTATTGAAAAAATAATAGAACAGATCCGGACAAATTCATGGTGTTATTTTAAATATTTCTAAGCAACGTGCCTTTGAAAAATTTGCAGTACATAAATATACAACTGTACTATCTTCAGTTCTACTGAAGATAATGTAGCGATTTAAATCCGATGTTGTTAGTTGAACAATCTGTAATTATTTGCAATTTGAAAGAAGTATGTGCTTCTTTTTCTCTTTGTGCGAATTGCGGTATTTGAAGACAGTTTCTTATACTGGAAAGCAAGTGTGAGAAACCAGCAGGGTGCCTTTTTTCATCGGATCGTCCTCGTCTTCAAATATCGCAATTTGCACGAAGAGAAAAAGAAGCAAATGCTTCTTTCAAATTGTAAATAATTACAAATAATTCAACTCTCTAATTTTAATCACTTCATTATCTTCATTAGAACTGAAGATAGTACAGTTGTATATTTATGTATAAAAAACGAACAATTTGTTATATTCTGCACATTTTTCGACGGCAATTTGCTTAGGAATGTTTGAAATACCATCATTAATTTTTTTAAGCTATATAATTTTTTTTGCATATTTGCTTCAGGCTCATAAGCGTACAACATTTTAACCTTTAAAATGATCCTTCATTCATTGTCGCTCAGTGTTTAAAAGTAAGCTGAGTGCAGTATTTTTTTTTTAATTGACCAAAACATTCACAGAAAAACGCCGATCTTCAAAAGTACAAAATGAGCTGCAACAAAAATGATGCTTCTGTTTTCTGTGTTTGGCCGATCCCCTAATAGCACGGAACGTTTCCGGAACGTGTAAAATTTCTGCCGCTTGAAAACGTTCCATCTGGGACCCGAGGGGAACCTTCCGTTATTGTTATGTTTAAGAACAATTATCTCGTAAACCGTGAGAGATATGTAAAAATTGATGTAATTTTTGAGTACCGCATATACTACAGTATAATATGATATCCATATCATAAACTGACATATTGATTTTGATCTATCACTTGCGGTTTATGCGATATTTATCGATAATAATAAAAATAACGGTAATTTATTTTTGGAACGTTCCCAAGCGGACCGTGCTATTAGGATCGGCAAAAAAAATTATATAGTTCCTGTTCAAATGAGAAAAAGCCGAATATGTTACCGAATTAATGGAAATTATGGAATTCACGGAGTTCATGGAATTGAAGGAATTCACGAAATTTATGGAATTCATGAAATTCATTAAATTTACGGAATTCACAGATTTCGCGGAATTCATGGAATGCACGGAATTCATGTAATTGAAGGCATTCGAAAAATTCATGGAATTCACAGAATTCATCGAACTCAAGGAATTGATGAAATTCAAGGAATTCATGGAATTGATGAAATTCGAGAAATTCTAGGAATTCATGGAATTTACGAAATTCTAGGAATTCATGGAATTTACGAAATTCATAGAATTCATGGAATTCATGTAATTGAAGGCATTCGAAAAATTCATGGAATTCAAAGAATTCATCGAACTCAAGGAATTGGTGAAATTCAAGGAATTCACGGAATTGATGAAATTCGAGAAGTTCATGAAATTTACGAAATTCATAGAATTCACGGAGTTCACGTAATTAAGGGCATTCGACAAATTTATGGAATTCACAGAATTAATTGAATTCACGAAATTGATGAAATTCGAGGAATTCACGAAATTCATAGAATTCGCGGAATTCATGTAATTGAAGGTATTCGGGAAATGTATGGAATTCACAGAATTCATCGATTTCAAGGAATTGGTGAAATTCAAGGAATTGACGAAATTCAAGGAATTGATGAAATTCAAGGAATTGATTAAATTCAAGGAATTGATAAAATTCAAGGAATTCACGGAATTGATGAAATTCACAAAATTCATGGAATTCAAAAAATTCATGGAATGCACGGAATTAATTGAATTCGCGGAATTCATGGAATGTACAGAATTCACGGAATTAATTGAATTCACGGAATGTACAGAATTCACGGAATCAATTGAATTCGCGGAATTTACAGAATTCACGAAATTCATGGAATTGAAGGAAATCACGAAAATTATGGACTTGAAGGAATTCACGGAGTTCATGGAATACAAGGAATTCGCGTAATTGAAGGAATTCACGAAATTCATGAATTCATGGGATTCAAGGAATTGGTGGAATTGACGAAAATCGTAATATTATTGAAGTTTGGAACAATTGAAACAATGCACCCTCCGAATCAATTTAGTTCACTATATGAAATCATTTATCAATCTGAAGTTAGCAAACTATAAACAAGACAGGAAACTGATACTAAAATAAACTATTTGTGAGATCATATTAGAACGCCCATAAACTGATCCCGGATAAAAATGAATGTCTAGTTTTTAGTGGGCTATTTAACAGAGTCGTTCACTACTAAATTCAAATACGTGTGAGGATTACATGGAATGAAAGAAGCACGCGGATTTATATCCTCGATTCTTTTTTGTACGCCGACGTTTTTTTCCTGCCATTATTAGGACGGATGATGTACATATGGTCAAGGATCCACTTTATTGCCAATGCCTGCACTAGCTAATTCAGTTCTTTTTGCCAGAGGAATACAATTAACTCATTTAGTCTATATTTTAGACTTTCCTGTCTTTAAGTATGAGAAAAGTTTGCGTTAAACAGCCGTCCCTACAAAAAATACAACATGTGATCTTTACAGCGACTTCAGAGTAATCTTTACCTTCAACAAAAATTACCTTCACGTGTTAAGATTTACGCACATTAGAAATGTTTACCATGTCAACTCTATTGAATCTTGTTTTGTTTCAATGCGAAAAAATGCATCTTTATCTACTTGAAAATTACCAGAAACAAAAATCCACTTGTTTTTATGCCCTTGGTACCGGACGCCTCCTCTGCCTCATCCTAATGTCTCAGTCTGATTATCAGAAACGACCGGAAACGGAAACTGAAGACGCAGCAAGGTAGAGTTTACCCAGCGAGTGTTGATACAGAAACCCCAAGCATCTTGATCGTAAGATGGCGCAAGGAAGTGCTCGCGCACCATCAGCAGAATCGTATCAACACCGAGCGAGTCAGCTCGCCAAGCAAGCAGTTCTCTTTTAGTACAGGGTGTTACCAGTCGAGCGAGGTCGAGCGCAAGTCGGCCGAAGAGTGGTGGTAAATCGCGGGGTTGTGTGGTACCGTACCGATGATGGTGTGATCGCAACTACAAGTCCATGCCGCGTTTGGAACGTATGCGTGGGCACGTTGTACGTGTGTCGGCAGCGGTGGCAGCAGCATCAGCTGCAGGGAGCGTTCGTTCAACCTCAACGTGTGACAGTGCCAAAGAAAATGGCGGAGTGTCCGGTGCGGTGGTAGCAGTACTGCTGTAACCAAGGTGGTACCATAGTGGCCAATACAAGGCCAATAGTGGCCATCGGTAGGGAGGCAGGACGCGAGGACATGGAGCACGCGCTCACGTCGACGACGAGACGTCGTGGGCATCAGCATCATCCACGACATGCAACACGAAGACGTGTTGACATCTCCAGCAGAGGACCCGCGCAGTGTGGCCCTGCTGGAACAACCGCAATCACAACAGATGACACAGCTGATTCCAAGAATACCATCCCTCCAATTAGCACTTGCGTGACAACAACGTCTCCATCACCACACGAGGAACCTAACCTCACCACTGTCCTCGTGTCACCCCGGCGATTGCCACATTTACGAAAGGTACCAGAAACCACTGGGTCCAATGACGAGTTCGCCGATACAAATCTGCAGGCAAATCCACAATCTAAACACAGCTTAGAAATTAAGAATCCACCTCCAGATCTAAAAAACAACGTCCAAAAAAGGCCCGCGCAGTGTGGCCA
Organism: Andricus quercusramuli; assembly: GCA_932178445.1. Lineage (NCBI taxonomy): Eukaryota > Metazoa > Arthropoda > Insecta > Hymenoptera > Cynipidae > Andricus > Andricus quercusramuli. The sequence continues at coordinate 131,739 of CAKNXH010001498.1, read as the reverse complement.
GGACGTTAAGAAAGATAGTCGAAGAAAGTTGAAGAAAAATGAGGATCTGGAGGAAGCACCTCGGATAGAGGAGTTGAAATTAGAGATCCGAGGTAGCCCTGAACCTGAGCACGCGGACGCGAGGGTTCAGGGAGATGGTAACTCTGATGACGAAACTGTCAACGTCGAGGAGGATCCGGAACTTGCTGAACTCGCCAGATTACGATGCCCCAGCGAACGAACTGAGGTCGAGGCTGAAAGAGAGGCTAGAAGAAGGAAAAGATGCGCCGATTATCCTGGACTGGCATTTGGAAGCTCTATTTTTTCGAGCGATACCATGATGAAGTTCAGTCTGATAAAGAATGAACTAGCAAATATTACCGGCAATCAGCTTAAAAGGGTCAGTATCTGTTGCGTACTGCCGCTGTGTAGTATCTTTGTTTACAAAGGCTAGCCTGGAAATATTGACTAGGCTTAGATTTTAGCAGTAGGAATTCACAGACATTTTTATTACGAAATGAGATCTAATTTCCCAGTAAACGAAAAAAGATTCAAAAGAATTCGGAAGTTGTTGGGTGACATTAAATACGATTTGTGGAACTTTCCGGGAGTCACGAGTGTTCTGGTAGGTCGGAATTACATTGAATGACTGAAATAAGAACTGAAACAGTACCTTCAATTCCTTATCATTTCCCTGTCTTATATAACCTATGTAACCAATCTTAGGGTAAACTAACCTCAAAATCATTTTTCGAGATATTTTTTGCAAAAACTAACGTAGCACGTCCACATGAATTGAGATATCGAGTTGAAAATTTGGGAGAATAAATAGAATAAGGCACTAATGAACGTTTGCATATTCCTTAATTTCAGGAAACCCCAAAAAAAATTTGCGAACATTTTTTGCAAACAAATTTTTTTTGCAATTCTAAACGTTTTGGAGCATACCAAGTTTTATTAGTACTTTGCCTTTATTTCCCCAATTTTTCAACTCGATATCTCAGTTCGCATGGACGTGAGTTTTTGCAAAAAATAAGTAGAAAAATTATTTTGGGGTTAGTGTGACATGGCCTCAAGCCAAAAAAAAAAACAGAGTAGCTAAACCTACGCTAACGTGAAGCGACTTCGTTATATTTCGGTTTCGATTGTAGCATAAGGTTTTTATTTTTCAAGCTTTTTTTTAGTTTTGAAGTTCTCTGGAAAGTAAATTAATTGATATTGCTGATCCTTGAAAAATAGAGGTAACTGGACTTTCAGGGAATACAAATATCATAGTTATTAATTTATTTTATTTATTAATATTGAATTAAAATTCTGTTTTTGAAATTAAACAATTTTTTGTATAAAGACATCCTTTTAGGCTGGGAATTAATCTGTTTTATTGAAAATTCAACTTTTTTTTCTTTCTTGATTAAAAATTCATCTCTTTGGGTAGAAATGTCATCTTTCGGGTGAAAAATGAAACTATTTGGTTGAAAATTAACTTCTTTTATGAGAATTCATATTCGTGAGTTGAAAAGTGAATTGTTTTGTCAAAAATTCAACTTTTTTTCTTTCTTGATTGAAAATTCAACACTTTTATTGAACATTCATCTCTGGGTGGAAATTTCATTCGGGAGGGGGGGTAACTGTTTGGTTTAAAATTAACCGGGTTTTATCGTAAATTTAACTGTTTTTGATTTAGAAAAAAAAATTTTTTTGGTTCAAATATCAACTGTTAAAATTTTTTTTAGAATTTATATTTTTTGGTTGAAAATTCGTCTTTTTGGGTTTGAAAATTCACATATTTTGGCAGAAAATTCAACTTTTTGGTTGAAAATTATCTTTTTTGCTGCTAATAATTCATATTTTTGGGTTGAAAAGTGAATTGTTTTGTAGAAAATTAAAAAAAAACTTTCTTGATTGAAAATTCAACACTTTTATTGAAAATTCATATCTGGGTGGAAATTTCATTGGGGCGGGTAACTGTTTGGTTGAAAATTAACCGGGTTTTGTTGGTAATTTAACTGTTTTTGATTTAGAACAAGAATATTTTTTGGTTCAGATATCAACTGTTACATTTTTTTTTGAGAATTTATATTTTTTTGTTGAAAATTAGTCTTATTGGGTTTGAAAATTCACCTATTTTGGTAGAAAATTCAACTTTTTGGTTGAAAATGATATTTTTTGTTGATAATTCATATTTTTGGGTTGAAAAGTGAATTGTTTTGTAGAAAATTAAAAAAAAATTCTTTTTTGATTGCAAATTCAACACTTTCATTGAAAATTCATCTCTAGGTAGAAATTTTATTCGGGGAGTTGGATGCAACTGTTTAGTTGAAAATGAACATGTTTTGTTTTAGAATTCAACTGTTTTCGATTGAAAATCAAAAAATGGTTCAAATATCAACTGTTACATTTTTTGTTGAGAATTCATCTTTTTTGTTGAAAATATGTATTTTTTGCTAGAAGATTCATCTATTTGGTTGAAAATTAACTTCTTTGTTGAGAATTCATATTTTTGGGTTAAAAAGTAAATTGTTTTGTAGAAAATTCAACATGTTTTTTTTTTATTGAAAATTTATCTCTTCGGGTCGAAATTTCAATTTGGGGGTTTGGTTTGAAAACTAATCTTGGTTGAAAAAAATTGTATTTTTGGGTTAAAATATTAACTATTACATTTTTCGTTAAAAGAACTTAACTTTGTTAGAAATTTGACGAATAGAAAAATTAAATTTTTTTATTTATTTAGATTATTTAGATATTTTCAAATACTAGAATTGTTAATTTGGTTATTCCGAAAATTTGAAGCTTAGTATATTTTTTTTCAATTTAGGGTTCAAAATTTATCGATTTGAAGCTCATAGGTTTAAAAAGACTTCGAATTTTAACACTTTCTAACTTGAAAGTTTTTTTTTTTTAATTCTTGACAGTTAAACCTAAGGATTTCAAATTTTGAAGCGTTTTAATTTTGTTTTTTCCAAAAACCTGAAATTTGTTAATCATACAATTATACATCAGGAGTCAGTAAAATTGAATATTTTATTTGGAAACCCTCAAAAACACTCTTATTACTAAAAATTCAAAACTAAACACATACAATCTTGAGCGATTCAAATTTAAAATAATTATTAATTCCTGAATGTTAACGCTGAGTTAATTTGTATGTCTCATATTTATAAAGTTTCATTGAACTTATTCTTTAAATGTTTCAATTTAAAATTGTTCCCAATTATTAAGGTTTTTAATTTGAAATTGTTTTATTTGGAATAATTTTTATGAAGAAGAGTAATCTCTAATTTTTAAATATTAAATTGCGAAAATTTTGAGCGTTCTGTATTTATAGTTGGTCAATCATTAAAAGGCTTTTTTTAAATTATGCAATTTTTAATAATTTAAATTAGAACCAAGTAATTTTAAATTTTTTAATATGACATCCAATTTAAACGTTTTCTATTTTAAACTTATTTAGCTATAAAGGATTTTAATTGAAAATTGTACAACTTTCAATAATTTAAAGTTAAAACTTTCCGTAGATTTAGTTTTAGGATTTAGCAGGGCATCTACATTCCAATTCCTTTCAATTATTTTGAATCTTTTTTCATTTACTGGGTTGTTTCTATTTTATGAATTTAATTTAGTCGTATTCGGTAGGCTAATTTCAACTACATTGTTGATTTAAAAGATGTGATTCATATTTGGCTGGTTTTGATAAGAAAAAAGTTATGGTTTTCACAGGAAAGTGGATTATTTATTTAATAAAATTATGATTAAATAAGATAAGAATATCAAGGAATGAATCTCGTTCATGACGAAGTTCAGCAGCTGAAAAAAACTCGTCTCATAAATAGAGTCTGATTTTTGTTAGAAGCTTGCAAAAGCTAAACTTGAAAATTGAATTCTTCGCTTTTACAATTATTAAGAGAAAGCGATTTGATTAAAGAAAGAAAATTCTGGGTTAATTTAGAAAAGCAATTTTCTTGACTGGTAAAATTAAAAAAAAAATGTATTCGTTTCATGAGGCTTCTTTCCTTTTTTTAGGCTTTAAAATCTTTTTCTTTCAAGTTTACAAAGTTCGAGAACATATTTTCTGGTACCAAAGTTTCAGGATTATAAATCATTCTATTTGATCAAAATTCTTTATTATTATTGAGTAATGATTATGTTGAAATTAAGTCAAATCGGTCAACATTTGCTAATGATTATTTTGCATTTGAGTCTCGTCCCGAAAATTAAAAAAAAAAAATTTGTTATAATTTTGGCTCATCGTTCCGTAATTTCGGATCATAGTAAAAAATAACAATTGGTAACAAAATGCTATAATTCTACAAAACAAAAATGTTTTCTAAGAATCTTTTTTTAAAGATTAAGTGGTGTGTGCTTTGAAGGAAAATCGCTAACATGAATATTTTTATTTATGGATGTTAGCGGCTGAGTTTTTAAATTTTTAATTAATGTAAATTTCGATGTTAAAACGATTCCATCGGACAAATAAAATTTTATTTGTTTAAATTTTCTTTGTCCGAAGTAATCGTTTTAACATCGAAATTTATAATAATGAATATTTTTCTTGTAATTTATTAATTTTTTTTCATCAATCGTTCTTTCAGCCGTCTTTAGGTCATGGGGCTTTTTTTCTTACGAATCAGATGGCACGATTGGCACCGGATCGTCTTTCCGTGTCTATTTTTACCCCTGTGGACATTTGAATTGAACTTGAAGCATTAGTGAGTTCTGGAATCTCATATATAAAATCCATTCTACTCCTTTCTTTTTGAATTCTCATTGAAAGAATGCAGAGAATCTCTAACCTGTTGGAACGTATCCAATTTTTTGAAATATTTCTTCTTTAAGCTTCGACTCTTTGTATTGTTAGAGTGCATGTTTAAATTTACGTTGCGAAAATTGTTTCTTCACTTTTATGTTTCTGCATTCTTTAAGCACTGACGCACATGAAACCAAAATATGCTTTGAAGAACTTCATTTGGGCGCAACCGGCGAACGTTATGCATACGCAATTTTCATATCTTTCGAACAACAGATTTCTTGAGAAGTTACATTTTTTTCTCGATTGAGGATAAAATATTGTTTATTATTTTGTAAGTTTATTTATTCTTGTTGGTTACTGCACTTTAAACATTTTTAGGGAAGTACTGTAGTATCGGAAAATTAATCTTATCTTCTGATTCATTTTGTATCTTATCTAGAGGTAATTTCAACATGAGTTCCTCATTAAAGAAATTATATATTTCTATTTCGTAGAAAAATTACCCTTTTCTCTTTGAATTTTCATTTTATTATTATTATTTTTATTATTTTTTGTTTAAACTAAAAATTACATTTTGTTCGCAATCCGCAACCTAGCCTGATCGAACTTTTTGGGCCTCAAACAGCAACACGTCATCTAGGAAGGTGACTTCTTTTTATGGTGATTTCGATTTTACAGAATATTTTCTCGTTCTTCTGGAAAATTCCGATTTTGTTGGTTATCCAATTCTGTACTTCCGCCTTTCAAATTGTAGTAAGCACATTAGTCATATTTTTCGGTTAAGAGTTTTTTTTTAATTTCAAAGATACTATTATATTATCGGTTCAGATTTCACCTCTTTTGGTTGAAAGTGTAATTGTTTTGTTGAAGATTCAACTATTTTGTTAAAAAGTCTTTTTTTTTTAATATTTAACTACTCGATTGAAAGTTGAACTATGTGCTTTGTAAAAAATTAGCTTTTTATGAAGATTCATCTTTTTGATTAAATATTCAACTATTTTATTTTAAATTAACTTTTTTCTTGAAATTTATATCTTCGGGTTCAAAATTCAACTCTTTCGTGGGGAATTCACCTTTTTGTTTCAAAAATTCCACAATTTGGTGGAAATTTTTTTTTCCTTGACAGAAAATGTTGTCTTGTAAATTTATCTTCTTGGTTTGAAAGTTGGTCTATTTTGGTTGAAAATGCAACGGTTTGGTTGAAAATTCATGTTTTTGGGGTAGAAAATTCATATTTTTCAGTTGAAACTTGAAAGTTCAATTGTTTTGTAAAAAAATCGTCTTTTTGGCTTAAAAATTCATCATTTTGGGTTGAAAATTTATCTCTGTTGGTAAAAATTTTATATTCTTGGGTTACAAAAGCAACTGATCGATTGTGAATTAATCTTCTTCAGTTGAGTATTCAAATATTTTGTCTAAAATTCAATTATATGGTTGAAAATTAACTTTTCTATGAAAATACATATTTTCGGTTGAAGAATTGAATTGTTTTGTAGAAAATTCGCCTTTTTGGTTGAAAATTCAACTGTTTTGTAGAGAATTCGCCTTTGTGTTTCGATAATTCCACAATTTGGTTAAATTTTTTTTTCTTTCTTGACTGGAAACCCTTTTTTAATTGCAAATTTGTTTATTTGGTTAAAAAATTTGTATTTTTTGTTTGAAAATGCAACTCTGCTTGAAAATTAGTCTGTTTTAATTGAGGATTCACCTATTTGATTGAAAATTCGTATTTTTTGGTTGAATATAACTGTTTTTTATTTAAGATAGAAATACTTGTTGATTGAAGTATCAACTATTACATTTTTCGTTGTGAATTCATCTTTATTTGTGGAAAATTCAAGTACCTGGTAGAAAGTTGAATACTTGGTTGAAACATGAACTACTTTATTAAAAATTTATTTTTTTTTGTTTAAAGATTCATTTCTTTGATTGATAAATGTTTTTTTTTTTT
>CAKNXH010001498.1:69905-124662 GCA_932178445.1 Andricus quercusramuli | reverse complement strand
TTTTTTTTTTTTGTTATAGAAAACTCGCCTTTTTGGTTTACCGATTTATATCTTGTGGTAGAAATTACATCTTTTTTGCTTGAAAAGTGAACTGTTTGTTGAAAATTAATCTTTTTTTGGATTAGTATTCAATTATTCAGTTAAAAATTAACGTTTTGTTGAAAATTCACATTTCTGGTTTAAACATTCAACTGTTTTGTAGAAAATTTATCTTTTAGGCTTCAAATTTCAATAGTTTGGTAGAAAATTTCACTGTTTGGTTAAAAATTAATTTTTTTCGGAAAATTTAACTGTTTTGTAGAAAAGTCGTTTTTGTCTTGAAAGTTCAACCATCTGATTGAGTTTTCTTTTTTTTCTTGACTTAAACAATCTTTCTTGGTTAAAAAATTCAACTATTTGGTTGAAGATTAAATTTTTTTTATTGAAAATTCGTCTCTTTTGCTTGCAAGTTCAACTATTTGGTTCCAAATGCAACTGATTGGTCAAAAATGATTTTTTTGTTTGAAGATTCAATTATTTGATTGAAAATTCATTTTTATTGGTTAAGAATTAAATTTGTTCTTTGAAAATTCCCCATTATTCCCTTATTTGCGTGAAAAGTGACCCAATTTTCCCTGTTCTCAGAGCATTTTGAGCTGTGAAGTCTGTATTTTACCCATTAATTTTATTCTAAGGTTTATTTTTGCCTTAGCCTTCTGCAAGTTGTCAACGTTTCGAGTAGTCAAATCGTATAGGGTTTCTAAAAATACAACGAGTGTTAGATCCAGTGCCTTTAATTTTGAGCACCCAAAGGGGGTTGCGTAAGCCGCTCCCGGAACGAACAGATCGTTTCATTTCATTTCTCTTTTTTTCCTCTCAATGAGATCATGTATGTAAGTACTTACATGTGAGTATGTAGACGTACGAGTGCATACTCCTACGTTAACCTGGAAATTTAGAGCACTGTGTGAGCTAAATTGGATCGTCTCGCCTCGCAAAGCAACTGAGACTAAAACTGACCCGTCACTTTTAATTTTACTTTAATATCGGTTCTTCGATTTGCTTACATTCATGTCCTCTAAAGATTTACTGCCACCCTGCTACCAATGTAGAGTGACCTTAAAATCAGAGGTGCCATTGCACTTGGCACACGGGACCAACAACTGAGTTTGAACATTGCTCAAGAACTCAAGCAAAAGTGTTACAGTCGACTTGGTTCAATTTTAAATCAATTATCTCTTAAATTTTTACTCAATTGAGATGATGATGTCAGTTTAGAACCAATCCGAAATTAAAAACATCCACTTTTGATCATTATTTGAAGGGTTTATTCTATTTAAACTGAAGATTTAATTTTTTATCGCAATCCGCAACCTAGCTGGTCCCAATTATTGGTCCGTACTTTGAGATTGTTAGCTGCCACATCTATTTCCTCGAAAATTGATAACCTGAAAATTGTTTATATTGGAAATTTGTTCCAATTCCAAGTAGTAATTAAATATTAAGATATCTACAATCGGAAATACTGATTTGAATAGTTTTTATAATTGAAAGTGTTCCAATCGCTTATTCTGTTTTTAAAAGCGTTTTTATAATATAAAATAATTATGATTTATTTATTTATTGATAGGGAATATTAAAAAAAATCTAAACAATTTAATTTGACATTATGTAAATAATTCAATTAGTTGGAAATGTTCTATTTGTACCATTTTCAAATGTTGCATTGTTCATATTGAAATACCCAGGTCATAAATACAAAATTGTGTATTTGAAGCTTTTAACTTGAGAATTGAATTTTTTAAGTCTCTTCATTTTTAATACTTAATTTACAAATTAAAAAAAATCAATAATTACTGTTTTTGTGGCTTGTACAATTACAAATTAAAGTAGTTTGAATTGAAACAGATTTTTACTTCAAAAACATTGCAAATCGTATAATTTAAAATTAAAACCTTCATAATTAGACAATGATTGGCGAAAATTTTGGGGCCCGCCCCCCCCCCCAATATAGTAACAGTACAAATTTCCTAATCCTTAAAATAAAAAAAAAATTAATTAATAATTTTTAAAAGAGTTTCATTTAAATAGTCTAAATTAAGAAGTTAGTAGTCATTAAAAAATTTTTTTAATGTTAATAGTTAAAGGACTTCATACGCTTTCCCCCTTACCCCTTTTTTTAAAAGAATTCCTTTTTTTAAGGAGTCATCTCTTTTGGTGAAAAATTCCACTATTTGGCTGAAAATTTACTTATTTAGTTGAAAATTCAACTATTTTGTTAAAAAGTTCTTTTTTTGGTTAAAAATAATTCTGTTTTGATTGAGGATTGAAATAATATATTGAAAATTCCTCTTTTGTTGAATTCAACTGTTTTAAAATTTAAATTAAAATCTTTTTTGTTTGAAAGATTAACTATTACATTTTTGTTGGAAATTCATCTTATTTGATTGAAAATGTAACTCTTTTTTTGAAGACTGATCATTTTAATTATCTCTTTGGCTTTTTTTTTAACTGAAAATTTATCTTTTTCATTTGAAAATTCATATTTGTGTCTTTAAACTTCAACTTCCTTTGATAAAATCCGACTTTTTAGGTTTAAAGCTAAATTTTGTTGTTGACCATTCATCTTTTTTATAAAAAATTAACGTTTTTCGGTGAAAAATAATTCTGTCTTGATTCTGAAGTCAACTAATATATTGAAAATTCCTCTTTTTTGTTGTATTTAACTCTTTTTGACTTAAAATTATTTTTTGTTGTTGAGTTAAACATTTTTTGATTTAAAATTAAATTTTTTTGGTTGAAAGATCTACTATTGCATTTTTTGTGGAAAATTCATATTATTTGGTTGAAAATTTAACAATTTTTTTGAAGATTGATGATTTTAGTTGAAAATTCATCTATTTGGTTGAAAGATGAACTATTTTGTTGATGATTCTTCTTTTAACTTTTTTTGGTCATTATTGAAAATTATTTGTTTTTTATAAATTAAAAAGGTGTCTTTTTTATTTGAAAATGCATATTTTTAAGTTTAAACGTCAACTTTTTTCAAAAGTATTCCATTTTTTATGGTGAAAACTAAACTCTTGTTGAAAATTCATCTTTTTTTGTTGTTGTAGAAAATTGACCTTTTTTGATTAAAAATGCAGCTGTTTAATAAAAAATAATTCCTGTTTGGTTGAGGATTCATGCAATATATTGACAATTCCTCTTCTTTTTGTTGCATTAAACTGTTCTTGATTAAAATAAAAATCTTTTTTCGTTGAAAGATCAGCTGTTTCATTTTTTGTTAAAAATTGTTGAAAATTGAACAGTTTATTTGTAAATTTGTTGTTTTAAAATTATTATTTTTCATCAATTATTTTCAATTGAAAATTTACCTTTTTTGTTTGAAAATTCACATTTTCAGATTTAAAGTCAACTGCTGATTGAAAATTGAACTAACATTATTTTATTCAAAATTATTTATTCCTATATTATTTCTTATTTTCGTAAAAAATCACGCTATTTCCTTTGTTTTGAGAGCATTTTGGGCATTTTAAATAGTTTTACCAAACAAATGGAGATTGATGCAAGAATTTGTTGCAAACTATTGACATCTATGTATTTCATTTAATGTTTTATATAATGCGTAGAAAAGAATATTCGAAAGGCTCATAATGATTATATTGAAAATTAGGCTGGTTTCGGTACCCTCATTGGAAAATTACAATTGAGAGTTCCCTTAAATTTCAAGCAAAGTCAGGGGAATGGACCCCTCTGCAATAATGCGGGTACAACATTCAAATGCAATTATGTCAGTCAGTTTAAATTGTTTCTGCGTATTCGTTATTCTCATATCCTTTTCCTTTTTAAGCAGAATCGGAATTCAAGTGTACAAATTAATTTTCATATTCAGAGAATAGGATTATTTGTACCAAACTTTATTTGTTACTATAGATAGATTTTGATTCATATTTTTATTTGATCTTTGAATCCAAATATAATTAAAAGCAAAATTTATTGAGAGAGTACGCAAATTCGAGTGAAAAAAGTAATACATACTTTTACTCCGTGCAGTAGTATGTTCTTGATATTTCATTGAAAGACAAAAGCCGACATTTGTAATAATTGGAAATACGTAATGTCGATTCACATAATGCTTGGATTATGAATAGTCACGTCATACGTAGCACATGTGAGTTAAGTTTGAAGGTTGATTTATTTTTACTTTCTGTCTTTTATATGTTGAAAAATTTAATAATAATTATAAAAATAAATAATTTAGTGGAAAATTGAACTTTCATCTTGTTATTTGCAGACGATTGTTTTGATAAGATCGATGAAATATTAATTGACCTTCGATCTTTGATAATAAAATAACTTTGAAGCTAATGAGAATGAAACTCTTGTAGATTGGATATTTATGATTTACAATTTGTTACTATTATAAAAAATAACAATGAACAGCTTATACAGGTTGTCGACTTCAACTATCAGTCTATTATTCTGTTACTTGTAATATTTCGCGTGCATTTTAAATCTACAATAAAAAATAATCTTAATAATTTTTTTCTAATGCTCTAATGGCACTATAATGACTTTTTTAAATCAGAAATGATCCTACGATGCCGCAGTGTGGTATAAAATTTTAAATTTGTAGAAATAAAAAATAATTTTCTTATGGGTACGAAAATTATGGCAATTTTTTGTGTGTACAGATTTTTGTATTAAATGATAATCAAAAATTAAAATTTTTTAAATGTAAATTTTGTTTGAGTTATATATTTTTTTTAATGGACAAAAATGGCAGTTTTTAAGATTCAATTAATTTTAATTGAACATTTTTTTTTGTAGTTTTATGTACGAAATTTTTTCTAGTTGCAATGGACAAGCAAGCCATCATTTCCTTAGATCTTGAAAAATTGTTATCTTAGATGTGACATTTCTGAAAAATTTGTGAATTTAGTGGTTCATGATTTTTTTTAACAGCTGTAATGTCTACGAAGAATTTTTACATGAAAAAATTAGGATAATTTGTTTACCTATAGGGAATTTTTTTAATTCAAACAATTGAAAATTGTTGACTTCATTGTGACACCATAGGAGCATTTTTTATTTTAAAAAGTAATTACAGTTTTTCATTTGTCATGGCACATAGCAACTTTTCAGTACTAGATATTTTTGATTATCAACAATTTTGAATTCTTTTCCATTGAAAAGCATTTCTTAAAATATTGTTTTTTTTGAATGTTTTTCCTTTATTGATATATTAAAATTGAGTATTTTTGTAAATAAACGCATGTTCTACAAGGAAAATATTTTTTCAAAATCTGTTAGGTAGCTACGACAGCGCCACCAGTTTGGAAGAAATTTGAATTTGAAGTCAATATTATCGAGAAATCTTATAGGAAATGATTGATTTTAAAACTCAGTATAATATTTTTGATTAAAATGAAGTGATATCCACTGCTCTTTTTTATTAAAGTTAGGCTAATTTTTATTATTTTAAGAAATTTATTATTTATTAAAAGTCTTAATTGAATAAATTTAATTAATTGTCAATTTGATATAATTTTTTTTTTCAATCTAAATTATTTTACAATTGAAAAATATGCGTATAAGAATTTTCTGGAACTAATGTTTGCAAAATTTAGTAAAATTTATTAGTAGATATAATAGGAAAAAAGTAAAATAATAATTATCAATTAATAACTAATAATACTTTATGAGAATAAAGCACTATTTTATTGATCAAATTTTTTTCACACGAAAATATTTTCTTGTAGAAAAAAGTGTAAAAAGCGTCAGTGAATACATTAATAGATTGAAGTGTAAGATGCACGCGACTGTAAGTAGGGTTGTCTATGTTCGGGCGATTTTAGAGTCGGTAAAGTAGGATTACTTCAGTTTCAAAAATAATTTTTCTTTTTATAAATATTTATCCTCGAAAGTTATGATTAAATTTTTGAAACTAATCAACATTAAATAATAAAATTGGATTTTAATCGTTGTTTTGTATCTTAAATTCGATATTTTGAAAAATAAATCCACCAATAATTCGTTTTGTTAAGAAAAATCCTGGGAATTGAGACAAATTTGTGCCTTTTAATGCTGTTGCGCGGTCAAATTAACACTTGATATAAAATCATCAAATTTCAAATAATTGCAAGTTTGAACATTTTAGTTTGTGTTAGTTTTTATCACTGGAAATTAGCATTTTTAAACCAAAATTATCATAAAGATTTCTCTTTTTTAAAAATTTTGGATTAGCGTTTTACACCGGAAATGTTTATTATAAATTATTAGATTCCAAACATGAAAAACTTTTCATCAAATTACTTTTTTCGGTTTTGTTAGCGTGTTTTAAACAAGAATCATCGGATTTGACAGGTTCATAATTTTTAACAATTTTAGGTTATTATAGCGTTTTACACAAAAATTGGTATTTTATTACAAAAATAATTATAGTTCGCACATTGCATTTTTTTTTACAGTTTAAGATTATTTTAGTGTTTGTCGTCGGTTATTTATGCTTTTAATTTAACAAATTAGATTTAAAAGAAATTTCACGTTTTTCAACAATTTTAGGTTATGTTAGCGTTTTACACTAAAAGTTTGTATTTTAAAACAAAATTCATTATAAATTAAACAATGTTTGCAATTTTAAAAAGTTTCAGGTCATATCCCTAATAGCACGGAACGTTCCGGGAACGTTCCTGGAACGTTCCGCGGGCACCTTCGGAACGTTCCACTGGAACGTTCCAGGAACGTTCCCGCAACGTGTAAAATGTCCGCCCTTGGGAACGTTCCAGTGGAACGTTCCAGGAACGTTCCACTGGGACCTGAGGGGAACCTTCCATTATTGTTGTTTTTAACAACAATTATCTCGTAAACCGTAAGAGATAGGTAAGAATGGATGTCATTTTTGAATTTTGAGTACCGCATATACTAAACTATAATATGATATCCGTATCATAAATTGACATCGATTTTGACCTATCACTTAGGTTTTACGCGTTTTTTATTGATAATAATAACAATAACGTTAATTTATGTTTGGAACGTTCCAGTGGAACGTTCCTGGAACGTTCCCAAACGGCGGACATTTTACACCTCCCTGGAACGTTCCTGGAACGTTCCGCTGGAACGTTCCGAAAGTTCCCATGGAACGTTCCGGGAACGTTCCAGGAACGTTCCGTGCTATTAGGGATTAACATTATTCACAGGAAATCGATTTTTTAAAGGAAAATCATTATATTTTAAGGGTTCATAATTTTGTAGCAATTTTGGTTACGTTAGCACTTTACAGAAAAAATTGGTATTTTAAAACAAAAATCACTATCATTTGAACAGGATTTAGAATTTTTTTTAAAATTCCGGATTATTTTTTGTGTCGGAAACTTATATTTAAAAAGAATTATATTTCAAAGAAGAACAGAAACTGATTATTGAGAGTTAATTATGCTAATTGAACTCTAATCGAACAAAAACTACAAATAAAGCTCCATATCCTTAGATATTGCTCAAAAAGGAAGCGCATCAAGAAATTGTTGAGTCTACTCAAATACATAATTTTTTATTGGCTTCTATTACTGATCCGCGTCCGAACCGCAATAAATTTAAATTTACGGTTCAAATACGCCAGCTTGAATTAAAATCCTCTCGCGCGCTCCTCCCTCAATCGCATTCCGATTTCCTCTTTCCAGGCTGAAACCGTTACTACTTCTCTGAAACCGGATTGTGACTCTCGGGCCTTTAAAATACTCGAAACTGGTAGGAATGAAGGGTGAACTTTTGGGAACAATAGACGTTTTTTATTTCAAATCGGAAGTTAGTAATGCGCATGCGCGGAGTTATAGCAGTTCCCGCGAATTCAAAAGTGTCGGCTCTATCCCATCCAAGAAACGAGAATCAATTGAATAAAAATTATTTGAATCGGAGAATTTAAGAACGCCGATTCACGCGAATTTTGAAAATCTCAATTGTTCACCATAACACCGATTTAGGATAATCTCTTTGAATTTTTTTTCATGGTGCCAATGGTGCGGATAAAAAAATAAAAGTAATTCAACGAAATTTGTGTGAATCGGTGGCGGCTATATGGTGACAGTGAAATGAAAAAAGTTGTAAGACGAATTAAAAATTTCTTAAACCGATAGAACGCAATTCGCGTGAATCAGTATTTTTAAATTTTCCGATTCTAATATTTTCCATTTATTCGATTTTTTTTTGACAGAAAAAGAGAACCAGTTGGGAAATTTAAATCGGTCTGAAGCCTTATTGAATCTGCTCTTCAAATTAGCCATTTCCGATAGAAAGCTGTTCACTACGGTTTTAAATTCAACGTTTTATTCAATTATTTACCATCTATTTCACGGATATGCCTCCTATTTGTTCAGAATAAAAATGCATAACAGAATTTGATACTTTGGTTGAGAATTGGACAATTTTGTTAATTTTTTTGGTTGAAAATTAAATTTTTTTCCTGAAATTCAACGTTTTCATTTTTTGTTGGGAAATTATCTTATTTAGTTGAAAATTCAATTATTTGTTTGGAAATTCAGGTATTTTGTTAAAAATTAATTTTTTTTGGTTGATATTTTTGGATTGAAAATTCAAGTGTTTTACAGAAAAATCGTAATTTTGCTTGCAAGTTCAACAATTTGGATTAACATTTTTTTCTTTTGATTAAAAGATCTTTCTTTTTTAAAAGTTGAAAATTAATTATTTTATTGGAGATATCTTTCTAATTGAAAATTTGACTATTTTGTTAAAATTTCGTTTTTCTTTTGTTAAAAATTAATTTTTTTTTGCGGAAAATTAAACCTTCACTCATTTGGGTAAAAATTATCATTTTTAGTTTAAAATTTATTTGTTTGGAAATGCATGTATTTTATCGAAAATTTGTATTTTTCTAGAAAAGTAATCGTATTGGTTGAAAATTCGTCTTTTTGGTTTTAAAACTCATCTCTTTTGGTCGAGATTTTATCTTTTTTGATGTTGAAAGGTCAATTGCAATCTTTTTTGTTGCAAAGTTAACTATTTTGTTAAAAATATATTTATTTTGTTGAAAATTCAATTTTTTGGTTGAACATTGAACTGTTTTCTGGGAATTTCGTTTTTTTTTTATTTTCAACTATTTTGATGGTAACTTTTTGGTTTAAGAATTCATCTGGTTTAGTAAAAAAAATTGGATACAAATGCCACTGTTTGGTTGAAAATTAATCTTTTTTAGTTTAGGAATCAAATTTTTTTGTTGAAAATCAATTCTTTTGGTTGAATTCAACTATTTTTTTATTCAAAATTTAAGTATTTGTTGGTTGAAATATCTACCATTAAATTATTGGTTGAAAATTCGTCTTTTTGGTAGGAAAATAATATTTTTGGTTTGGAAAATTTTAATTTGTTGAAAATTCGTCATTTTAGTTGAAATATCGTAACTTTGGTTGAGAATTGGACAATTTTGTTAATTTTTTGTTGTTGAGAATTAATTTTTTTAGAGAAAATTCAACTTTTTCATTCAAGAGTTTGGTTGAAAATTCGTCTTTTTTTTGTAAAAAATTAATCTTTATGGTTGAAAATTCGTATTTTTGTTCCTAAAATCGAGTTATTTTGGTAGACATTTCATTTTTGTTGTTGAATTATAAACTATTACATTTTTTGATAAGAATTTACCTTCGTAGTGTGAAAATTCAACTATTTTCTTGAAAATTTAACTTTTTTTTATTGAAATATCAGCTATTACATTTATCCCTGAAATTCCATTTTTTTAAATCTAACTTTTCGAGTTAATAAATCAACTTTTTTTCTGAAAATGCACACCTTTTTGTCGTTGAAATTTCATATTTTTATGAAAAATTGAAAACTCAACTATTCGTTTAAAAGTTTAACTATTTGTTTAAAAATTCGTCTCTTTTACATTAAAGTTGAACTCTTTGGTTGCAAATGCAATTGTTTGGTTAACATGTTTTTCTCAAATTCACCCCGTTCAATTGGCCAGGAAAAAGTCATGGAATTTTGAAAATGAAATTTAGCCGCCAACCCGATAGAGGACCGAAACTTGACCAACTAGACCGGAAGTTCAATAATTTTTCGCACATGCACACCAAAAAGTAATTTAAATGAAAAGATCACTCGGATTTGTTTTCATCGCGATTCAAATGATTCAAATAGTTGGGCGCGACAACAACGGGCGCGGTATTTCCGGGGCTTTGAAAAGCAACCTGTCGATTGGCGGAGTACCTCGTACCCGCCGATCTCGTCTTTACCGACAATAGTCTCCCTGGAATCTTGATAAAATTAAAATCGCCTCATATATCTAAAGGGAATCCACCTGATTGTCCTTTCGATCGCGTCCTTGGCAAGCCAGAAAAAGTCGTGAAATCGAGGGACTGATTTTTCGCTCGTGGTCGGTTGAGGAAGGGCGAGGGACTACTTTTCTGCGCATGCGTAGTGCTGTCAATGTCGGCCATTTTCCTCTCGGCAGCAGCTAGTGGTCGCTCGTGTTCGACAGTTCGAACGACGTTTCTAAGCTCGATACGGCAACCACCTAGCGTTCGTTCGATTTTCGCGTGTCGGCGGAATTTTTTTCACGATCTGTCGGCGAAGTTAGCGATTCTCGACCGAGCAAAATGTCGACACAAGTTCAGGGAACCCTTCTTGACGTGCTAAAGAAGAAAATGCGTCAGACGAAGGAAGAAATGGAGAAATATAAGGACGAGTGCGACGAGTACCATAAGCGGCTGCAGGTGGAAGTTCTCCGTCGCGAGGAAGTGAGTGCGCCCCTTTTTTTGTTTTTTTTTTCAACCCCCCCTGTGTCCTTCGGATCATAATCATGTCTCCATCCTTGTCAGGATTTCTCTCCCTTCCTGTATCCTCCTCTCACTCACTCTTCCCACAAGCACGCGCGTCCGGAGCAATTCCAGCATGACGAACCAGGAGTTTAATGAACGAATTAGTCATTGCGGGTCTTAATTTCTGGCTAAATGGGAAACCTCGTTGCCGGCGTCTCCAGGTCGGAATCGATTCTTTGGTGCGTGTCACCCTGCAGTCGTCAAGCCGAATCCTACCTTCCACCGGGGAGGGGCACTTCGCATTCCTCTCGCATGTTTGCTGGACAAGCTTATAGCTTACGGCTTGCGTACTTTAACTTATAAACACGGTGTCAACCTTTCCACTTAGCATATTTACCGGTTACCAAGTTACTGGCCCCTTTGACTCCAATCGTCCCATTCCTGAGAAAATCACGAATTCGCCGGTCCGGTCGGTTTCTAGCACGGTCATTCGACCCAGAACATCTTTGCTTGGCTGATGACAGGGAGCGAAAACCGGCCTTTCTGGCCTCCTGAAGTTTTTTTCGGTAGATCATTAAATGTAAGAGTATGGCTGTCGTTGGAAATCTTGACAGTTCGGATTTTGGAGAAGAGTTTGTTATGAGTAATGGCTCTGCAGTAATAGTTGCTTGTTAGAAGTGTTGACTATGATGAGTCAGGAATTCAAGGTCTCTATTTTTGAAGATGTAGAAATTGTAGAATGTAGAATAATTCTACATTTCAGATTTTATCATCAACAATTATTGTAGATGATAAAGTCTGAAATGAGGGGATAAGGTCTTATTGTTGATAGTCGAAAATTGATTAGCTGTTTTAAGTGTCACATGAAATTAGGTGTTGATGTGGTATGTTTTTTATGTTTTAATTATAATGTAATATACGTGACATTTGGGGATTTTTTAACTTCGGAGCAATTGAAAGTTTGATGTTTCTCAGGTTCAATGAATCAAAAGCCTTTTAAATTTGATCACTGATAAGATCAAATCCGTTCTCTGCAAAAAAGTGTTCTATTACTTTGAGAATTTCTTGTGAAAGAAAAATTTTGATTTTTTATTAAAAAGGGTTAAAGCTTACGAGAAGGTATTATTTTAACGATAGTTTTTGTAATTGAATATTTTCTGACTGTCGTTTGTTACAAATTTTTTAAAAATAGTTAAATTTTAATCCATCATAGCTTGGAAATTTATGTATTTTGTTGCAAATTCTTCTTTTTTCTAGAAAAGCTATCTTATTGGTTGAAAATTTGCCTTTTTGGTCTTGAAATTCATCTCTTTTGCTGGAAATCTAATATTTTTTTGTGTTGAGATATCAAATATTATATTTTTGTTCAAAATTAGTCTTTGCAGGTTGAAAATTCAGATATTTGATTAAAAATTCAACTATTTTGGTGAAAATGTCACTATTTTGTTGAAAATTCAACTATTTTGTTGGAACCTTTTTTTTGGTGAAAATTCATATTTTTGGTCTTGAAAATTTAACTCCTAAAGAAAATTTGTCTTTTAGCTTGCGAATTCAACAATTTGGATGAACTTTGTTTTTCTTCTTAGAATAAAAAATCTTTATTTTTTGAAAATTCGTAGTTTTAGTTGAAATCTCATCTCTTTGATTGAAAAATTGACTATTTTGTTGAAATTTTTTTTTTGTTTGAAAAGTAATTTTCTTACTGAAAATTTAAAATTTCCATATTTGGTTCAAAATTGATCTTTAGTAGCTGAAAATTCAGGTATTTTGTTGAAAAGTAATATTGTCGATTTTAATATTAATTCCTTTTGGTAGAAATTTCGTCTTTTTTGGTGTTGAAATATGAATTATTACATTTTTTGTCGAGAATTCACCTTTGCAGGTTGTAAATTTAAATATTTGGTTCAAAATGTAATTATTTTGTTGAAAATTAAACTCTGGTTGAAAATCTAACATCAAGTTGGATGAACTTTTTTTCCTTCTTGACTAAGAAATCTTTATTTGTTGAAAATTCGTAATTTTAGTTGAAAACTCATCTCTTTGATTGACAATTTGACAAAATCAATTTGATTTTAAGAATTAAAATGGCATCATCATCAGTCGTTTCTCATGAAAGGAAAAATATTATTTTTTATTTGAAAAAAATTAAAACTTACGATAAGTAATTATTTTAACAATTTCAGCCATAGAAAATTTTACCTTTAAAATTGAAAACAGAGTTGTAGACACCGTTTTCCCCGAAAAAGCTATCGTTTATTAACATTCAACCATTTATCAAAAGTTGGTAAGAAGCGATATTAAGAAAAAATTGTATTGCAAAAAACATTTTTGAAATGAATGTTTCTTGTTAGTATTGAAAAAATGTAAATAAAAATAATATTTTTTTATTTGAATTGACATCATCAGTAATATTATGTTGACTCTTAAAATCATAGAAAAACTATTTTTTTCAGAGTCCTTCCTTTGATAGTAATTTATTTCTAAAGCCTTCAGTCTTCAAACTAATTTTGCAATATTTGCAATAGAAACGAGCATTATTTAAATTTACTACTTTAAATTGTAAACCTCTTAGGATTCAAGCCTGAAAAAGTATAGATTTAGAAGTTTGGATGTTTTCAAACTGAAAAGGCTTTATGCTTTCGAATCGAAAGTCTTTTAAACTTGAACATTGATAAGATCAGGAAGCTTTTTTTTATGCTTTTAAGTACAAATTTCCTTTGTTATTTATTTCTAAAGCTTTCAATTTTTAAAATAAAACATTTCAAAGTGAACATTGCTCAGTTACGAATGCTCAGTTTAGTACCATACAAGTTTTGAAATGTTATGGTTTCTAAATAGAGATTGTGAAATTTCGATGGCTTTCCATTTTGAAACTCTAAATTATAAATGCATCCCACGTGGAGAATGTCTTAATTTTGAAGGCCACGGCTTCGAAATTGTAAAATATGCACTGCCTCAATGTGCAATTCAGTTTTGAAGGCTTGGATTTGAAATGATTGGATAAAGTGAAGTTACAGTGAAGTAACAATTTAATCTAGAAGTTAATCAAACTTTATCAAATGAATATGTAAAATAACAAGGTATTGACAAGTTAATGGCAAATTAAATTTAACACAGACAGAAGTTTTGTGTATGTGCAAGAAGGGGACGACCTGGTTGTCTGCTTCGATTTAACGGATTACGGCGACACCTTGTTGTCCCTTTCTGAGTGTTGAGTTGCAACAAGCCATAACACAAATTGATACACCGTTCACAAGTATTTCAACACTTATAAAAGATGACTAAAGATCCGATCCAAGTTAAGGATAGATTGATTCTTGTTAAGGAAATGAATATCGAGTTTAAAACAGGATTTTTGACATTGTAAATTCCTGCATTTTTTAGAAACTTAGCTTCCTTGACGAAAATATTACCACATCAAATTATAGAATATAAAATAAGAAACATTACGTTATAGAAAGGAAGTGGTCTCGGTTTGGGTAATGAACGTCGCATTTTATTTAATCGTCTGAATTGATAAACAATAAAGACGAGAAAGGGTTGATAAATCAACAATTGAATGCGAGGCTTGTGCCCGAGAAGTGTCGGATGACCAAAATGATCTGTCGCGAGACGATTATGTGTGCCTTAGCTTCCATGATTATTAAGTATTTGCGTCATGCGTTTCGCTTGTCGGTATGGTGTAAATATGTTCGCATACCTACCGTAATCCCAAACATACATACTGAACTTGATTCAGGTTCTTCCAGTTCTCGTGATCGACGAGGTCGTTGTACATTGTACAAAGTTGAGATTCACTGGAAGAAACAAGTGGATTATGCATTATGTTTTCAGTCAATTTACTACCCTACAAAGTATTAAATTCGGATGCTAAACTTTGATCTTAATTTCTTGTAATTTAGTCGTGATGTAGCATTGTAGCCTGAAGTATTTTTGTCCATATAGGAAAAGTAACGGCAGGTTTGTGAAGAAAAGTTAATGCGGATGATCACAAAAGTAAACCACAGTAAATCTCTTTGAAGGTATTATTCAAGCCCACATTTTAAGGCTCAAGAAGTAGCTTTGTACTTTCGAACGACAGGTTGCTTCAGGTATCGATTTTTTTTCTTCCCTGGTATAGGTTGAGTACTTTGAAGGGTCAGGTTCTATCGAACCTGAATTCCGAAAAGTGCACGAACTTCCCCTTGGGCGTAACGAAGCAGGTCTAACGGTACATGGATAAACGTCAACCTGACTTTTCTCGCACCTTGAAAGCGTCCAGGTGTAAAAAAACTAGGTTTAGTTATTGTCACAGGAACTCTGTAATTTAGATAACGAGGACTGTCTTTTATGTTCACTCATATATTTCTCTTCTATTTCCACGATTCGAAATTTCTATATTTCTGTTCTTTCTTATTTTATAAATCATTTTTTCCCCTAAATTGGGATTTTACAATGTCTTAAAAACTCCTTTAAATGTATCTTGATGAGAAATTGTTTTAATTTCTGAGAACGAGAGAAAAAATTGATATCGTGATGGTTAGATTATTCTAATATTGCAGACCACCCATTTGGGATAGGCACTCATGGGGGTCATTGAAGCTCACGAGTTTACTGACTCACTTATTAATGAGATAGACATAATAAGAGAATGGAAATGATGGTTATGGTCTTTTTTACGTCATCAATTGTAAAAAAAATGAGGCTGTTATAGGGTGTTTTTATTTATTCTATCTTTAGCAGAATATTTTGCAACAGGTTCCAAACCCTGAAAATTAAAGTAGGCAATGAGAATGTAGGTCACGCCAAAAATTATGAAGAGCTTTAATTAAGGAACAGTTGGACAATTTTTAATGTATCCAGACTTTACACTCTTTCGCCTATTCTTCAATTTTAAAAATTATTCCACTACTTTCCAACCGAGCAAGTCACGCCTACCCCGAAAGGGAAATGGCTTAATGGTATAATAATAATAATTCCTATTTTTTCTGTTTTCAAGAGAGTTACCCTTTTTATAGTCTTTTTGCTTAAATGGAAACTGAATCAATATAACCCAATAAGAAAGTGGAAGTATTTTTCATTTAAAGTAAGTTCTTTTAAATTAAGTGTCTACTGTTATATTTTTTCTTGAGAATTTACATTTTTGAATACAAAGTTTATTATTTGTTTGAAAATTTAATTATTTTGTTGAAAATTCAACTTTTTTGTTGAAAGTTCGGCTTTTTGAGTTGAAAATTCAACGATTTGGTCGAAAATTAACCTTTTTTTTAATTCATATTTTTTGGTTGAAGTGTCAAGTTTTTATTAGAAAGTTCGTCTTTTTCCTTTGAAAATTTAACAATATGGTTGAAATTTTGTTCCTTTCAGGATTGAGAAATCTTTCTTGGGGGAAATTCAACTCTTTTTGTTAAAAATTCGTCTTTTTCGTTTGAAAACTTGTCTCTTGGTAGAAGTTTAGTATTTTTTGGTAGAGAAGTAATCTGTTTTTGTTTAAAGATAATTCTTTTCAATTAAAACTATACTTTATAAGCTTTATTTCTTGGTTTAATATTGATCTCTTTGGAAGGCAATTTAATTATTTTGTTGAAAATTCATATTTTCGAGTCGAAAATATATAAAGGTTTCGTAAAAAATTTCCCTTTTTTTCTTGAAAAATCTTTCTTCGTTGCAAATTTGTCTTTTTCGGTTGAAAATTCATCTCATTTGGTTAAAAATGCAACTGTTTGCTAGGAAAATAATTGTTTAACTAAAAATTTAGGTATTTCATTTTGGGTTGAAAATTGATTTTTTAAGTTGGAAATTCAACAATTTTGTTGAAAAATCATGTATTTTCTTGAAAATTGGTCTTTTTGGTAGAAAGTTCATCTTTTCAGGTTGAAAATTCGACTATTTTCGTGAAAAATTTAACTATTTAGTTATAAGTTAACCTTTTTTACTGTAATATGCAACTATTTTGTTAATAATTTAAATGCTTGTAAAATTTTTGTTGTTGTTAAAAATTGATATTTTTGTGTTTTGTAAAAAGTTTGTATTTTTGGTTTGAAATTTCAGTAGTTTGGTATAAAATTGTACTGTTTCATTAAAAATTCAACTGTTTGGTTAAAAATTGAGTTTATTATTGAAAATTCATATTCTTTGAATGCAAATTTAACCGGTTTATAGAAAAGTTGTCATTTTGGCTTGAAAATTAAACTATTTTTTTTTAATTCAACTATTTGGTTTTAAATTAATTTTTTTTTGTTTGAGCATACAACTGTTTTATTGATCATTCAAATATTTGTTTAAAAATAACCTTTTTTGTTAAAAATGTATATTTTTAGATTTTGTAGAAAATCCGTCTTTTTGGCTTGTAATTTCAATAGTTTGGTAGAAAATTTTACTGTTTCTTTAAAAATGCAACTATTGCGTTAAAAATTCAACTGTTCGGTTACAAATTAACTTTATTATTGATGATTCACATTTACGGCTTGAAAATTCAACTATTTTGTTGAAAATATATATTTCGACATGAAATTTTAGCAATATGGTACCTACATTAATTTGATTAAAAAGAATTTATTCTCCCCAATTATCCTCTTATTTTCCTGAAAAATCACCCTATTTCCCCTGTTCTCGACTATTTTGAGCTGTGAAGATTGATTATGGCAATTGCTGATAAAGTGAAAAATCGAAGCTAGATTTCTTGAATTAGATCATCAGTTACTCCATGATTGTTTAATGATCATCCAACTTATTCAATACCTTGAAAGGGAAAAAACTGAAATCTTGGAAAACAGGTTGAATATTTTCTTCAGCAAGCCATACCCATTCGGTCACTGGTACGTTTTCTTAGTAATTACCGCCTTAAGTAAAGAATTCGAGGTCAGTATCGGAACCCAAACTGAATACCGTATGTGGTAGATTCGTAAGTATGTACAATGTACATTGTACACCGTCCTTGACTGGCGCTTCGTTAGTTATCATCTCATCCTACGTGCGGTCAAATTAAAAAAAAAAGTCTTATCCTGGAGAATATCAATCTGTGACGTGAAGCAAAACTGATTGGTTCTTTACCCCTTAAGATGTTCTGCTTCAGGAACATATGATACTATATGATGTAGAAACGTTTCCGTATATGCTTGCATCCAGGTTTAAATTCAAGTTCTCGTACGTCTAGTGCCGCATTCTCATAATGATAGCATCTCTTGAATTTCGCGAGCTGAGCTCGCATACTTTTACGATTAGTCATTGTAGGTATATCGCGAGATTACACGCGCAATGTAAATCTATGACTCGTCATGTAGCTACAAAGTATGACGTATCGTTTTCTTTAGACGGCTGAGTGTGGTACAAAAAATGAATCTCTCCGTTGACGCTCTCTCTTTTCAGAGATGGTATTACTCTCCCAGCAGCATCTCAAACACAAAAGAGAGAATCTTGTGAAACCATTTCTTCATCTTCATGTTCCTAATATTACTGAATGTTCATAAATTCAATTCGGATGAGCGTTTGTATTTTATTCTTGACCCCGAATTTCTGAAGCCTGAAGGCAATCCTTCTGTCATAAAAGACAAGAGCTTAGATTTAGTGATTAAAGTTGAATATTCTCGTGGAGAAGGAACTCTATCTGAATCCAGAAATTCTGAACCACTGATATGCCGGCAGTGCTGTGGCCTGAAATAATATGACATAATCCATCAGCGTGAAAGTGTTCACAACTATTTACGTCCATCCTCGCTCAAAAACAACCGTTACGTCATTTGTTCCCTTTAATCTTGTTCGGAATGTCTTAAATTAATTCGATCAATATCCAGTAAAATATGAGAAATCGTTAATTGGATTTATTTTTTATTCCACTATAAATTCTGCATTATTTGCCTCTTTCATCAGGTGAATGACTCACATTGAATAAATGTTGATTCGCGTAAATACTTCGATTATAATCTCTCAGATACCTAAAGGTCTCAAAGAACTGGAAATAAAATATTTTGCACTGAAAGTTAAATTACACTGCTATTATCACTGACGTCATTTAGTCTGCTGCGAACCTAAGCTTAAGACAACAAGCAAACAGCAGTTCAGTATAAGCCATTAATGCAGCTTACCTCATTCCAGATAATAATAAGAATAATGTACAGAAGTGGAATGCACAGATTTCGGATTGAGTAGGTTTTTCGAAAATCTAATTTATATTAGAATTTTTTAATGGAATTATTTTCAAATAGCCTTTTATGAACTCTTTAGGGTTAGAGATTTTCAAATTATAATTTAAAGTCGTTCGAATTGTTATGATTCTGGTTTGACATTTTTTTTTATAGTTCCATAAGTTCAAATTACAATCGTAATTTCAAATAAAATACATAGTAAGAGTTTAAGATGAAATCATTTTCTATTTATAATTATGCCGATGTGAAACAATTTGAAATTGTCTCAATTTCGAATGTTTCAATAAAGGTTTCAGCTTACATTTTTTTTTTTTTTTGTTGAAAGCTAGCTATTGAAAATTGTTCCAAAGTTCCAAAGTCTTAGTAGAGATTTCGAAAATTATTGAACTCTTTATGTTTAAAAACACTACAAATTCACCAGAATTTTTATTCGAGCGGAGTGTATGTATGATTATAATAGTAGGGTTTGTAAGTTTGTTGCTGCACCTGCTTTCGAGCATTGTGCTTCAACAAATTGACCCTAATCAACGTGCGTACTTTATGCATTACATTTACGCACCGGCTGACTGAATTTTGTATGCATTGTATTCAGGAAGCAAACGACGCACCCACTTGATTACATACAAGTCCCATAATGTAACAACTTTGGGTTAAAAATCAGGAATCATATCAGTCCATTAAACTCTTAATTCTAGAATAGAAAATTTAAAACTCTGCTACTTAATTAAATTATTTCACACTTGTGTATATAAATCAACATTTTTTCTAAGAGCTCTAATTAGATTTGCCAGCCTTCTTTAAATTGAATCTAGTGAAAGAATCTAATTTCGGAACAAATTAATTCTGGTAATAAATTTCATGGCGCTTGCTTTTCATTATATGCTTTTCCATCTGAATGCCAACACAGTGTGCTATTTTATGATTACGGAAATATAATTATAATCTTTCTGTTATAAAATTCACCAAGCAGCACTGTATGTAACTATAACTTCTTCGAAAGCATTAACATAACATTCTATTCTTTAAACAAATTAGACTCGCCATTTTTCTTTTGAATATTCTCACGTGCGATGGATCTATTCATCTTAATTGTGTCGATGATGCCTTGAATGAAAGGTTTTGTTCACTCAGAACGGGAAAATCATCAGCTTGTCTGGGATTCGTTCGGTTCCCATTGCATAATGAAGCATTACGCACATGCACATGACGGATATCCGGACTTGACGTAAAAAGTTGGTGATGCGTAGGACGATTCACGCGATTTAACGTACTTCCACATCTTCCTATTCCGGTCGGCGATAAATTCGATCAGTGGAGTACATATCCACAGATGATAAAATCCAACATTTACCATTTGAAAATGTTTTACTTGTGGGAATTTATAAAATATTCTGAACCTTTGCAGTAGGATAATTGATACAGAATTGGTTTCTTATGAATTTGGTTTATTTTCAGGCTGAGTCCGAGGTCGCTGCCCTTAACCGTCGTATCCAGCTTTTGGAAGAGGACCTCGAAAGATCAGAAGAGCGTCTTGCCACCGCCACTGCCAAATTGGCGGAGGCATCTCAGGCTGCAGATGAGAGTGAACGGTAAGCCTTTTAATCTCGTTACGGCGATTGGATCTCGCTTCGCTGATGGGTATGCAATGCAATTGGAGAGCCGTCGAGGAAAAAAAATAGCAGCCACTTTGACCGATACGATGTCGCACTCTCGCGATAATACCGCGAACGAGCCCGCAAAGGCTATAAAGAAAGACTGATTGCATAACTAGAATGAATTGACGCCAATTTAGGTGGGCTGACTGTATATTCTCGTAGTTCATTGAGATTCAGGAAAAGGATTGGTAGAATCAAAGGATCATACCGTGCCTCTATTAAGCAAATCATTCGAATCCATTATTCATAAAACTTAACGAGTTTAGGTTAAATTAATCGGCTTGTTTGAGCCACGGGAGATACATAATTTGTTTTTATTGAAAAACAATATCTACTTTTTTTTTCTCAAGGAGGATAGAAGACTCGGATTATTGTTTGTTTTTCGTCACAGTGATTAAGCTAAGTTATGGGTATGAAGGTAGGAAATTTGATTGCTGAAGAGATAATCGCCTTCTCTAGTTACTCTCTTGCAAATTGCCTCGTGTCATCCTTATACTAGGTAAGATCAGCGTGGCGATAATTGCAAGGAATAACTAGCGCAAGATGAAGATAATAATAGAGCGTTGAGGAAGATTGCTGTAGACAATGAATTCTACGAGAATATCGATAGTGCCAATCACTAAACTGGAAAGTACTTAAACGGTTTATTGACTATTTACTAACAAAATGAGCGATAGTTATATGGTTTTTCAAACCTTAAGGTTGCTACTAGAACTTTTTCTTAAATAGCAATTGTTTCTTTCATGGTTGACAGTAATTTTGTGATTTTCTTGTCGGCCTCTTTCTGTCCATAATTTTGGAAAGATTTTTCAAGGTTCTTGGACTGGAAATACGAGGTTGTTGTCCTGCGTTTTTGTATTCCTCGTACGGCACTCATCCGATAATTGCCCACCCAACGGTGTTTTCTTTCTAAGGTATCGCTAAGTTTTCACGGCGAGACATCGTCTGGTTTGAACTGCTTTCTTTTAAACTCCAACATTGATCCACGTCCAGTATCCTTCGGTCAAGAACTAGAGTTTCGAATTACTATTTCTGCACTATCCCAGGAATCAATTTACATTTTCAACGATTAATTTTCGCTGAATTTATAAAAAAAATTATTATTTAAATCTTTATAAAGTATGTCAGATGTTAAACTGTGTACGAAATTCTGTCAAATTTGTTTGTTCCAAAAACCAAAATGATTCAGAAGATTGGCAACTAGCTAGATGGGATGGTGCCAAAGTCAAAATGTTTAAAACTTACATTTAGCTTTCAAGTTTCAAACTTAAATCTTTCTCTTATTTTATAGAGTATTTAAATTTCGCAACTTTCGAATCATATTGAGCACTCTGACCAAAGGTTTCCTTATACCAACCGATGACTCTTATTTGAGAAACAACAATCATGAATTGACTGAATAACTATTACAAAATTTCTGTATTCAAAATATGAAATTAAATGAATGTAATTGTTATTCTCTCTTTAATGAATGTTGTAATCAATTTCTAAAAAAGGAGGCAATATTTCTATATTTGTTAAAACTCATGTGCAACTTCTGAAAGTTTGTACTCTCCTAGATTGTAGATTATCTAAAAAACTAAAAATCAGAATCTATAACGCGTACCTCTAATATTGCTTCCTTTTTATTTCAGTTAGTGAACTCATGTGCTCTTTCAATGTCTTCAGTATGTCTGGAAAAAGTTCTCTTGGCACAATCTTATCACCTATGTTTTCATTGTGATAACATTGTATCGATTTGAAAATGCATTGCAAGAGTACTTGTTTTTGCTTTTGAAAATCACTTGAATATTTCTTCATACATATTATAATTTGTTGATTGGTTAGTTGTAATAATATTGAAAGTTTCCTTTTTGCGATTCACGGAAAAAATTTGATTTGTGATTCTCAGAGACATTACTGACCTACAATCACATTTAATATCATTTATTCTGCATGAACTTACAAAATGTTTATACATTATTGTATGGTTGCATTCTTGTATCCCGAGATTAAAAAATTAAATATTCGCTGACTGGATTTAAAAATATGTTTTTCCGTGTTTCGCATTCAGAACAATGGCTCGATGCAATGTGTAAATTGATCATTATTTTGTGAAAATGCGGATAATGATCCACTTTCTAAAAAATTGTCCAGTCAATCATAGAACGTGATGAGTTTGAAGTTAATATTATTGGTTTAAAGATAATTATTTCCACACTAGTAATGAAAATCGTCATATCGTCAGATTGAACTGAATATTTATGTTTTAAAATTAAAGTAAATTCAGTGAAAGAAAAGTATTGGATTTCAATGAAGAAGTTGAGGATTACGGAAGCCAAATTGATTAATGCATGTAACCGCAGTATCTGAATATATTATGAAAGAAGGTTCAGCTTGAAAACGGAATTCAATTTCCAATACCGTGGCATCAGTGTGATCAGGTTTTTAAAATACTGCTCCACTGGAATGCAGTATATCAGCATACCTGTGTATTCTCTCTTGTGTTTAATCAACTATTGGATAAGATAACATACGTACAACAAACTATATTCGTAGACGTAAAATAATTTTGTTCGTTCTTGAGGAAGTCCAATATGATTCATGAGTTCTTAGTTTTATCTATTTACAAAAGGATTATTTTCTTTGTTTCTTTATTCACTATTGAATAGTGCTGGTTAAATATTATGAATATTTCCCGATTCCTTCTTGAATAATTATTCAAAATCTACCAGTATTTTTTAAATCTTTTTTATTTCTAAAGTTTTTGAAAGATATTGAAAGGAAAAATTATCAAGTTTATTATTAGATAGACACATTGCGTCGAGGTTCATTTGATGTTGTTGTATTTTTATGTAGATATTTTTACTTCCTGCCATTATGCGATAAAACCATAAAGGCCACTGCACACAAAATTATCTTAATACTTGCAGTAGCAGGCAGTAAATAATCGATTTACTGAGTTTATGATCTTACTCAGAAAATAACTTTGGCAGTTAGTTTGTCCAACTGTATTATTTAATAACGTGTGCATTGGTCATAACTGTTTTCAACGTTGAAAGTGAAAGTTTTTGTGTTTAGTAGAGAGTAAAAAATATGACGGTTCATTACCTCATTGTGTCTAGGCAGAAGTTCGAGAGAAATAGATACTAAAATTTAAGAGTGTGTCATTATGTCGAAAGTTATGTTCTTGAAATATTAGTTTTGTTGTTCATTATTCTTGAAATCTAATTTGAATATTGATAAAGATATTAAGTTTAGTTGTATTTGCCAAGAAATAATGAAATGTCAATTGATTCTATTTGAAGATAAATAAAATATTTCGATTAAGGACGTTTTAAAAATTTTCTAAACATTAAATGGTAATGATGTAAGAACAGCTAATGAAGATGAATATTAGATGCAATAAATTTCTCTCACAGGGAAATGAAGTATTGTAATTCGATAGAAAATGTTTACCTGGATACTATAACTTTCAACGTTCGATCTGTAATCTAAGTTGAAAAAATTAATAGGATACGCAAGGCACTTGAAAACCGAACCAATATGGAAGATGACCGGGTCTCCTTGTTGGAACAGCAGCTCGCACAAGCTAAACTCATCGCCGAGGAGGCGGATAAGAAGTACGAGGAGGTGGGTTAAATCGAAAACGGACTTTTTCTCCATAGATTGACCACTTTCCATCCCACTCGTCGACTCGCCAAATCCATTTTTAAGCCAGCTTTCCAAAGTAATAAATTACTTGCAAGGAATTATTGATTAAAGATTTTATTTTGAAGACAAATTAAGTTAGATATTTCTAGGTTTCCATTAAGTCGAGGTGTACGTATAACAGTCAATCTTAAATGCTTGTAATTATAAATTGTTTATGAGGATCAGTGATGGATTATATTGACCGAAACGTTGGAAGCAATTTAATTGTTCCAAAACCAGCTACTTGCATCAACATTTCAACATTCTTAAACAAGTCAATTGTTTATTTTGAAATTTTTGAAATTTGGAAATGTTAATTCTCAGGGCTCGGGTGGCCGCTGGATTTAAATTTTTTTAATAATTTCAAATTAATATTCATAATAAAATGCTTTTATTAAAGTTAAAATCATATTCAATTTGAATTTTTTAAAAATATTTCGCAATATTTGACTGTGCATTAAAAATAAGTATTGTTAATCAAATATTGAAAACTAAACAATTTGAAACTGAATTGTTTGAAATAGAAAACTTTGAATAGATAACATTTTTTGAAATGTTACTTTGTGAAACTGTTTAATTCTAATGCATAAATAACAATTGAACAATATATAATTTGAAAAGACCTAAAATAAATAAAATTACCTTCTTATTTCAAAACTGTTCAATTAAGAACATTTTGAATTGTGCAATTTTTAATGGTTTTAACTTAAAATTGCTTAAAATGATAAGTTTATAAAGCACACATTTTTTTATTCATTATTCAATTTAGAGCTTTGAAAATTATAGCCTTGATTTGTATTTTTTGACCGATAATCTTTGAACGGTTTTATTCATAAAAGGTAAAAAAAAATATTTTGCAGTTTAACGACATTTAAGTACAAACATTCCAATTGAAATCTTTCATTTTAAAAGTTCAAAATTCAAATGACTTCAATTTTGAGTGTTTTAATTTGCAGTTCAGTTTTGATTACTTCAAATGGAAAAATTTTCAGCTTCAAGTGATTGAATTTTTTAATTTTAATGACCGTGAAAAACTTTTGTGAACCAGGAAATTATCGGGAATTTTCTTCCTCTATTAAAACGGCCATCTTGGGGCTGTGAATTAAATTTTTTTCATTTTTAATAGAAAAACTTATTCAATCAGTTTTAATGTTACTTGGAATCAAATTATGTTATGCATTTTTCTAATGAGTTCGATTTGGAATTTTAAAAACATTTCTAAATTTAAAAATAAACAGTTTTCATGTTTTTTCAAAGTTATATTTTTTATGGCATTTGATTTAAAATTGCTCAATTTTGCAGGTTTACTATTGCTCAAAATTAAAGGCTTCTTATTTGATACTGTACAATTTAAAATAATATTTTTTTATGCTTTAAGTTTGTGATTATTAAACCAGAACATTTTCGTTTGTAAACAATTTTAATTTGACATAAAAATATGTATCTTACGTTTTCGATAACTATACATGAAAGTTGAAATGCAAATTTAAATTTGATGCAATCCTTTCTGAAGAATGAGACATTTTTTGATCCTTACACAATTGTGAATCCTAGAATTTCTGATTTTATTTGAATACCATTTTTTCTTCATGTCAAGACGGTTTTAAAAAATATCTCGAGTCGACGAGGTTGTGGTGTTGTCAATTAAGGTCCAATATTATTATTTAGGTACAGGCGAGTTCCAGAGACAACGAAGGTGGAGAGCAGATAAATTTATCTTTTTTGTTTAATTTGGTTTTCTTCCGAATCATGATTTCCATTATATTAATTTTGATTTCCATTGAACATGTATAAAGCGCCCGCAAGATCCTTGAGAACCGCAGCTTGGCAGATGAAGAGCGTATGGACGCCTTGGAAAATCAACTGAAAGAGGCCAGGTTCCTCGCCGAGGAAGCAGACAAGAAATACGATGAGGTTCGCGATCCCGCATCAGTCAAACGTGCAGACTGCAGTGTTGATAATGATGGTTCCTAGTCGATAGTCAAAGTGCCTAACCCTAACTCGCTGTGTGCTCCTTGTGCTGCTCGATACGCGAGCTATTGTCGTCTCTCGACATTGCTAAGATTCCCGGTAATTGAAAAATTAAACGAAAAGATAAAATTTTGGGGAACGGAATCAAAACCGCCGAGAATCGTTTCGCGTTTTCGCCTAAAAATCCATCAGACGCGGGGAGTTTTCTGCCTTTTGGACAAGTGTCGGTGCTTTTTGGTGCATTAAAGGCAGATGAGTGCGTAGAGAAAATTAAATAGATAAAAAAAAGTAAATCGCGAGTGTCGCTAGCTCAAGTGTGGTGCTCAAAAATCTTCCAAAAGGAAGGTGCTATATGTAAATATGTCTTAAAGTGGTGCTAACACAGTGCTCTTGTTGACGAGCAACGACGCTGCCTTGAAATCAAGGCCAAGTTGATGATTTCTTTTCTTTTTATAACTTTTGACCAATATTCCATTTAGTTCGCGCTGTTTATTTTATAACTCTTTTTGACTAGTTCATAAATAACTCTCGGGGTTAAGGTTTTAGTGTATTAACGAATTTTCGGGATTTAATTTTAAAAAGCGGCTGTGTTGTGATACGTAAAATTTCGTTGGGCTATGCCGCTTAAACCAAGTGCTTATGTTTCTCCTCTACACACGAGAGATATTAACAATAGTTATAATTGATAAACAAAAATAATAGTTTAGCTGAAAGAACATTTAGCGATCGCACCAAAGTAATAGTGACAATAGTTTTCGGTTTTATGTACTGTCATTGTTCTTATCTTGAGCTCCAAATCGAAATTTTGGGTCTTCGGGCAGTTAAACAAAGGCAAGTTCTTTCTTATCCTCATTGCTGATTTGGAATTGGGGAAAAGGGAGACAAAGATTGGAAAGAAAGATCCTATCTGGATACTTTATATGTTTTTTAGAATAGAAGGGGTCGTGTTGAAGCTAAAATGAAGGATGAAAGTTACTTTGTTCTCAAAGTTTAAAAAAATATTGCAAATAATCAAGTGGTTTAAATTCTGAAATTGTGGGATCAGTATTTCTTAGCCTGATTTTGCTGTAAAATTGCAGGTGGAATATAAAAACTAGATTGGAAAGTTTACATATCTAATATCTAAATATTACTGAATGTCAAGTTTGTAGATTTTCTTAAGAAAAAAAATTAATAGGGTAAGAATACTTGTACTTTCAGAATTTATTTAGACAGCAAATAGAAAGCGTGGCATTTAAATTTCTAGATTTTTTTTGTAACTGATGCTGTGGAAAATATTGCCAATGGTTTATAAATTTTCATTTTTAGAAGTACCGGCGGAATATATATATACGCCTATTTTTTTGAGCTGTAGCTAAAGTCGTTTAATTTTTGTAATATTATTACAAAATTTACCTTGTAATACCGCGAAATGTAATAAAATTCCGCGCCTAATAAGTCCAAGCTAAAGGAAAAATGTCAATTTTATAAAAAGATATTGCAAAAAAAAATTTCGATGTTTTTGAAACATTGGTATAATTCTGGAAATTATCAACATTTTTTTAAGTTCTTGGGTTCATTTTCAAAGTAACTCTATAGTGTTTTGCTAAGTTAATAAGATATTTTGAGAATTTTCCCTAGGTTCTGCTCGGACGTCGAACTTGGTGCAAAAATGTGGCAAAATTAAAAATAATAATTGTACATAACACATGATTTAAGAAAAAGTCAAAACAGTATTTTTATAAATATTATAGGGATCACTGTCTTTCTCCTCTTTCTCTTTAAATATACGATATTTAAAAATACAATTAAAAATAAGTACTTTGAAAAAAAGTTGTGCCTGAAACATTTAAAAATTTCTTGAAAATATGATAACCGGAAATGGAAGTTGTTATCCAATATACAATTGGAATAGTTAAAAAAATACAGAATTTGAAAAAGGTTCAATAATTAATAAATAGAATATTTCGGGCTCATCAACTGCAAAATTAAATATTCTAACTTAAACAATTTAAAGTCAAACGTTCGAAATTGGTCCACTTTAGATTGAAATAAAACTTTAAAGCTAAAATATGACTTCACTGAATCAATGCAAATTAAATATTCTTTAAATCTAAAATGTTTTAGGAATTCAAATTTTATTATTAATGATGGTATTTCCTAAAAAAGAAAATATTCTTGATTATGAGAACGATTTCAAACATATAAAAATTGTTTATTTAACCAATTTTTCTGGTCGGAAAAATATTTGAAAATATAAAAATTTTTATAAAAAGATTATGTATTTTTCTACATGTAAAAATTAATGTTTAATCTTTCGGTCGAACTTTTTTTTTCTACATGAATATATTTCCATCAACCTAACTATATCCCATTTTTAAAAATAAATAAATTTTTGTTGAAATTTAAGAATAACTTCCCCTATTCCGCTCCCCCTCTTTCGTGAAAAAATTACCCTATTTGCCCTTTTCTAAACTCCTTTCGCTTCGTGCTCTAGGGGAAAATATTCTAAAAAATATCTTGACAATTTATAAAAATTCTATGAAGTCTACCCTTAAAATGAGCCCAAGAACTTTCAAAAATAATTTTTTGTCGATGGAATGGCGGTTTTTGATCTACTAGTCTAAACCAAAATGGTGATAGTCTTTAGCTGTGAAAAAATCCTGTCTAACTCAGCTGGAATTTGAACCCAGGTTTACAGGTTCGAATCCCAGCGGAGCTGGAGAGAAATTTGTTCACAGCTTAAGAATAAAAACATTTTTTTTAGACTAGTAGATCAAAAATTGTCATTCCACCGATAACAAACTTTTTATCAATTGGAAATTTTGCCTTAAACTTAAACTTATTGGACGCAGAATTTTATTACCTTTCGCCGTATTACAAGGAAATTTTTGTCATTATTATTATAAAAATCAAGGGACTTTAGCAAAAGCTCAAAAAACAGGCATGTAGATAGTTTCTGCCGGTAGCTTAAAAAATTCGCATATAAAGAAATTTGGCATGTTAAAATTGGTATATTTTATTGCAATATTTTGTGGTATCTTCAGAATTCACTATATGTATTAAAGAATTCGTTTTTGATTCTTTTTTTTTTAATTGGAATCACAGATCGTGTTTAAAACATGAATCAAAAGGAATCTACAGAACTTTCACAAAATATTGTAAAAAATATTTGATATTTTATTTTTACGTTACATGTGCATTAAGAAGCACCATAGGAATTCCATAATTGGAAAAAATTTGTAGGTAGAAAGTTTCAGGTGGGTTTTGATCGATGATGGAAAAGCATATCTGCCAAATATAACTCAGCCCCCAGGATATGCGCATTGTTTTTAACCATTTTAACAGATTTTTCAAGGACTAACGCATGTGTGCGTTTTATTGCAGTTTGATTTGAATTGTTTTATGTACTAATTATACGGCTCGTCTCATTATTTCAATAACTTTTTAAATAACTTTTTTAATACAGTAACAGCTTAATGACCAGGACGTGAATGTGTTTTCCTAACACATGGATTGTGAATTGTTTTGTTTAAACTTACGATATGTTTATAAAATTGTCACGAGCGTCGTGCAAAAAACGCAAGGTGACGAATATTGCTTTATCTTCAACTGCATGGTTTTTCGGAATATAGAGAGAAAAGAAATTAGTTTATTTGTACAAAAGAGCCAATTGTAAGATATTTATGATCACATTTTTTAAAAACTATTAACTTATCAGTTTCGTGCTTTCTTTACCGTACGTTTATTGTGAAACGCTTGCGACAGAGTGACCAAAGACTGTCTCCGACAAATGTGCATACGTAAGATATGACGCATAAGCACAATCGTTTACGGAGGCGTGCATATTTCCTCGAGTGTCGTCCCAGCAATTTTAATTGTTATGTCACAAGCTTTAAAAAATCCGTATCAAATTTTACGTGCACATTTGTCGCAAGTCTCAATTGTTTTTATACAAATTTCTTGATAATTTAATTTTTATTTATTCCTTTCACATAGCTGTTTATCCATCACAGGCTTCCACTGGAAGAAAATGGACTCACAGAGTAGGAAACTGAATATCACGATTGAAATTTCCTTAAGCAAACTAAAGAATAGGATCTAGTATAATATCGAAATAATCCCCAGACTCCCCTGCCATTTTTTTCCAATGGCAAGTAAAGTTTAATGATTAAGGGGACCCGTGAGTAGAGCAAGTACTGATATTTCAGAATGTTTTATAAGAGTCAATGCACTTTGTAATGGTTTATTTTAGAGTTGGTTGCTTTCATAAGAATCTGTATGAGTAATTGATAGAGTATCGAGGCGATACGAGTTAGGAAATTTTAGACTTTGTACTGCTCCGTGTACCCTTAATCGTATAAATGGAGCGAACTGATTCTCGCCTATAAAAAAAAAAAAAAAAAGTCTCGAAGGATGGAATAAGATGGCATGTCTATATCCTTGACACAGGTTGCCCGTAAATTGGCCATGGTCGAGGCCGATCTAGAGCGTGCCGAAGAACGTGCGGAGGCTGGAGAGTCGTAAGCATCGTTTAACTTGACGGAGTGCGGTTGTTTCTTGTTGTTGTCATTGCCGTTACATCCTTATCGGTTTTTAATTCCATGCCTGTATTCTCCCAATTGGTATACAACACCTCGGTACCTATCTCGCACGATGGACAACTTTGAGACACTTAGTGAATTTAGTTAGTCACTAGCATATCCCACCAGAGTTCCCCCGCACGTGCCACTCGATTCCATCTCAAAGCCACCACTATCACATTTCTACAAAGTCAAAATTATCGCATTATTTACCATTCGATAGGGTGACAATGAAAAAGAACACGACTCATCTAATAAATTTGAATGTTACTTGATATATTCAGGGCTGCCACAGAGTCATTTAGGGCTATTTTTTGTCTTATAATGGAAGAAAAAAAATTCGTCGTATTAGCGGCACCACTGTCTGCGTCGGTTTTTGCTTTCGTGACTTACCATGCTTGTCACATTTAGACACTTTTTTCTGAAATAATTGACAAAAAAATTCAATAAATTAAAACAGAGAATCCAAGAATTTCTCAATTTTATTGAATTTCGTTTGAATTCTTTAAATTCCCGTAAAATCCACTGAAGTCAATTGATCTTTTTTTGATTTTCAATTTTTTACTACAACCTACATACTTTTAAATTCGCCTTGAATTCATATGGATTTTATTAGATTCTTATTTACTAATTCTATTCAATCCCATTTATTTGAATTCAAAGGATTTGTTGTGTGGATTTTAATCATTTTCTTATATTCCTTTGAATTATTTTCAGTTTTTTAAAATTCAGTCCAATTTTACTAAAATCAGTGGAATATTTTGGATTTTTTCAAATAATTTGAATTTGTTTGGAATTCACCCTGTAGTCTTATAAAATCACCTTTAATGCTTAGGCGATTTCAGTAAATTCTTTTGAATTCCCTTGAATTTTTCTCAATTCATTCGAAATTTAATGAATTGAATGCATTTTTAAAAATATTTTTGAATCGTTTTCAGTTCCCTTGAATTTTGTTTAAAGTCACCTTGAATTTTCATGCATTTCATCGAATTCTCGTTTCCCTTTAATTTCTCTAAATTCCCTCGAATTTTATTTAATTCGTTGGTTTATTTTTTTAATTTGTTTTGAATTCATTTAAATTATGCTGAATTCGCCTCAAAGGCTATTCACTCCCATTTTACACATTTCTATGGCAATATTTTAAATTAAAAATTTATTTTTCAATTCTATTTTTTTAAATTCTTATGCTCTTAAATTTTTCATAATCCACTTCAATTTTTACTGAAATCAATGGAATATTTTGAATTTTCTCAACTCATTTGAATTCATTAGGAATTCACCCTGAATTCTTATTAATTCATCCTGAATTCTTATTAATTCTTTGGACTTCTCGCGCTTTTTAACTGTCACCGTAATCTTCTGAATTCATCCAAATTCACTCAATTCTACTCAATTAAATGGATTGATTTTTTGTTAATTCACTCAAAAGTCTTTTAAAAACTCATTTTGGATTTTGGATTTTTTCTTCTCATTTTCCTGAAATTCCTCAAAGTTAACTTGAATTTTAGTTAGTTCGTGTTTTATTTTTTGCATTTATTCTGATTTTGTGAAGATTCTCCTGTAATTCTTATAAATTCCGTCAAATTCTTTTTAATTCTTCTGAATTCAAAAGAACATTTGTCACTTTCTTCACTTTTACGGTTCAAGGAGACTTTTTCACTGTTAAAAAAAAAAATGAGTCTGTGTCGGCCCTGGATATATGAAATAATATGAAATTGAACATGTTTATTTTAGATTAAGATGGAAAGTTATATTTGAAGAACTTTTAATTTTCAATTGTTGTATTTTAAAGACTAAAGGCAAAATCTTTTAATTTTCGAGACTTGAATTTGACTATTTTAATTACCTAATTCGGAAAGTTTATAATTTTAGAATATACAATTTTGTAGTACTTTGTAGGTTGGACAGTTTTTAATTATAACCATTTGTATATTGGAAAATTCATCATTTTATTGATTCGAATTCTTAAATTAAATCAAATTCAAATTAAATTAGTTCAAGTATTGGAAACGTTTAAAATTGATTAATTCTATGTTGAAAATTCATAATTGAGACAATTTCAATCGCTCAATCTTGTACAATTTAATATTAAAAATCTTAATATTTGAACAATTTTCAGAGCATTTTCAATTTTTCGAATTTTGATCACCCTAATTATGAAACTGTTCAATCTCCATGGCTTCTACTTTGGAATTGTACATTTTTTTTTGTAGATCGTCTAATTTTAAAGGTGTGAATTTGAACATTTAAATCGCGGTGAATTTTTTCTGATTTTTGATGGGCCACCTTGAAGCAGCAAAAGTTGAATAAATCCGTTTTTCATTGCCACCCTACCAATTATCTTTTCTCAGACCGGTTGATATTTCAAAAATCAAACTACAGTATCTCAAAAGAAAATACTGCCTCAAATTTTTGTCTAGGATAGTTAGGGAATGCCAGTAGAAGAATTGTTATTTGTTGCTTGGCGAAAATTTGTCACAGTTGAAAAGCAAAAATAATTGGCACATTATTGGTGTTGTAAATAGAAATCATTGATGGACTTTTAGATGTGGATTGATAAGATACGAAGGCACGAATGAAATTATTGTTAAATCGTCCACAAAGACAGATGATTCCACAGGGAAGGATGAAAAGGCTTAAGCAGCCTCAAGGAGCGGAGCAGAAGTTAAATGTTTATTAGTTATTAGAATTTTTCATTTCCCCTTATGATCCTCAACCATTTTGCACGCATACATATATTTTTCCCCCTCGCCCCCCTTTTTTGTGTTTTGGCTTTTGGCATGACTTGTGTGGCTATTGATCGCAGGTTGCCCGGAAGCTAGTCATGATGGAGCAGGATCTCGAGCGCGCTGAGGAGAAGTCCGAGCTTTCTGAAAAGTAAGTGTGATCGTTGCATGAAATTTGTATCGTCAGTGTAAGTCTTCCACGCATCTGATTGCTTTGCCTATGTCCAAAAATCCGCAACACGTTGAAATTTTCTTCTCTAATCAAATTCTCGTCTCTGTCTGAAAATCACTTTCTAAAAATCTGCGATTTTAATTACTGTTCGTTAGGGATGGTCGAAAGGTTTTTTTTTTTTTAAATCCAAAACGCCCGGGGGAAACAAAAAATAAGTTGTGCACTGGTACTCTTATCATTCAACAGGGTGTCTACTAGGGTGTCCTAAAAAAACTCAATGTTTTTTTAAAGTGTTTCGTCGTTCCAAAATTCGGGATGAGTAGTGAACAACTTGTTTTATTTTGTGAAAAAATAAATGTATATTTTTCTGGGGCCTTGAACTGTCTAAAAATGATAAAATAATGTTAATTTTCGTAAATATAATAATTGTTTGCCAGGGAATATAACTGATGGTATCATAAGTTCAAGAAAAAAAAATGGACTCAATCAGACCAAAATTACTATCCCTAAGCGTCCAAAACTACCCTTCATAGATGTTGAAATATTATATTTATCTTTTTAAGTCATTTAAGTACCAACAAATCCAAAGAATGGCATATAAAATTTTCAAATTTCGAAATATAATATCTTAACCCCTATAAAGGGTTGTTTTTGAAGCCAATGGGTACTATTTTTGGTCTAATTGTGTCCAATTTTCCCCCTAAACGTATGGTACACCATCACTTTTATTGCCTGGCAAACAATCGTTATATTT
Source organism: Andricus quercusramuli (assembly GCA_932178445.1). Taxonomy (NCBI): domain Eukaryota; kingdom Metazoa; phylum Arthropoda; class Insecta; order Hymenoptera; family Cynipidae; genus Andricus; species Andricus quercusramuli. Next base: position 90,276 of record CAKNXH010001498.1, on the reverse strand, counting down.
GCGAAAATGAACATTAATTTTAATCAATCTCGGACTGTTTAAGGCCCCAGGACGACGGTTTAAAGTTATTTTAGGAAGAAAAGCAAAATATGCATTTATTTTTTTCACTAAATGGAATAATTTTAGGGGGTGCGTCATAAAACAATGTTTTTTATTTGTGAAAGTAGGTTATTGTTGAAATTTGATTTTTTTCACTGAAAATTTAACCATTCCAGTCAAAAATTTAATTATTTTGCTTAAAATGTTTGTTTGTTGTTGAAAATGAATCTTTTTTAACTGAAAATTTAACTAATCCAGTTGAGAATTTAACTGTTGGTCAAAAATTAAACTATGTGAGTTGAAGATTCATCATTTAAGTTAAAAATGTATCTCTTCAGTTGTAAATTAATTTTTTTTTATTGAAAATTTATGTATACAATTTTTGCTTACAAATTTATATTTTTTAGTTGAAAATTAATGTATTTTGTTGAAAAATCGTATTTTTTGGTAGAAAATTAATCTTATTGGTCTAAATTCATCTTTTTTGTTGAAAATTAAATTACTTGGTTAAAATTTATTCTGTTCGTTGTTTTTTTTTGTTGGAAATTAATTTTTTAACAGAATTTAACTATTCCAGTTAAAAATGTAACTATTGTGTTAAAAATTCGTTTTCTTACTTCAAATTTTTTTCTGCTGAAAATTTAACCAGTCCAGTTTAATTTTAAATACGTTTAGTTAAATATTCATCTTCTTACATAAAAATTAATGTTTTAAACTGAAAATTTACTTATTCAATTTTTGCTTAAAAATCGATCATTTTTATGTAGATAAAAATTAATGTATTTTGCTAAAAATTCGTCTTCTTTTAGTAGAAAATCTTCTTGGTTGAAAATTCACCTTCTTTATTAATAATTGAACTATTTTTTTTTAAATTCGTTTTTATTTTTAGTTAAAAGTTAATTTTTGAACTGAAAATTTAACTATACCATTTTTGGTTGAAAGTTTATATTTTTTATCTGAACATTCATCTTTTGGTAGAAAATTCATTAATTTTAGTTAAAAATTCAAATATTTGTGTAATTATTCATCTATCCTGTTAAAAATGCAAGCTTTTTACGTGAAATATTACGAATGCGAAGATTTTTAATTTGAATTTTTGAATTGAATGTCAAGGAATTTTTTATAAGATTTGATTTGACAACCCAACCACGTAAAGTTTCTTGGAAAAAGGAAATAAAATTGATTTGTTTTCAAACCAAATTTATCTAATTTTTTTTTAAATTTTCAGCTTAAAATACTTGTGCGTTATCAAAGATCAGTAATCGCTTCAAATGAAGGGGTTCTCCGGAGATATTTTTTGATTTACATAAAACTTTCAGTAGGTAATAAGGGTTACTAGTCCACAACTTTTTTTTTGTCCCAGGGGTTTTGGATTTCAAAAAAAAAAAAAAGATGGTTTAGACCGCCCCCACTGTTCGCTTTTTCTACGTTTCAGTCTTCTATTTATGTTTCGATTCTACATTTTTTTCCATTTCATTGTTTCTGTCCTCGTTTATACACACTTGTTGAATTGTCAATTTGTGTGTCAATCAAGATTCTGTGTTGTGGGCTTTGTGACATAGGATTTCGATTATTAGAGAAAGAATAACATACTGACGAGATCATATTTTTCAGCAAAATCGTCGAGCTGGAAGAGGAATTACGTGTTGTTGGAAACAACTTGAAGTCCCTTGAGGTGTCGGAGGAGAAGGTAAATAGTTAACTACTCAGAGTCAAAGTAACTATACAACATTTATAGATAATTAAAAATTAATTTAAATCTTCCTCATTTATTTTGATCAACATGAGTCGGGTTAAAATTGTAAAAAAAAATTTAACTCTTTTTAAAGTGTTGATTAGGGAGTGACTATTAATTACGTAAGGCTCTTTTCCGGAGGAGGGGGTCCGGGAAATCTTAATTATTCCTTACATGAGGGGGGGGGGGGTGTAAATAATTTCTTACGTAAGTTTCCTCTTGCTAATTAAAAAAAAAGTATGTTAATTGAAACTTGTTTCAATTATCGCGAAAAATAAAATTGCTTACACTGTGAAATTCCCGAAAAAGGAAATATTCTAAATGAAATTCCAGAAATCATAAAATTGCCGAGATATAAAAATCCCGAATTGGAAAATTCTCTAGTAATAAAATTCCCGTCAGTTTATAATATTATCAAATTTAAAGATTCAAGAATAGTAAAATTCCTGAGAGAAAATTGGCGAATTATAAAATAGCCGTCACTAGAAAATTCTCGAATTTAACATTTTTTAAATGTTTAATTTGAAAAAAAATTAATTTAAAATAAGGATAATTTTGTTAAAATATTGATTTTAAAATTCCATAAAATTCTTTCAATTCCATGGATATCCTACAAAATTGAAAATTCCTTAAATATTGTGGAAATTCCTTAAAATTCTTTGAGGTTCCGCGAAATCGCTTAAAATCTTTTGTAATCTTCTGAAATCGTTCTTAATTCCATAAAATTCCTCAAAATCCATCAAATCCGTTGAAATCCTTCGGAATCTCTTGAAATCTAATTGAAATTTGTAAAAACGCTTGGAAAATTTGAGATTTTGTCTAAAATTGTATCAGGTAATTTCTTCAAACTCTTAAAATGTTTCGAAAGAATTTGAAATCCGTGAAACCTCTTATAATCCTGTAGACTCGTTTGAAATACCCTGCAAATTTTGTAATCCCTTGAAATCTCCTAAAAATCCTTTCAAATCACTGGAAATCTGATTAAATCCCTTAAAATGTTTTGAAATATCTTTTACAGTGAAAATAATTGATATACTGTTCATATATTGAGTAAAAAATATAAAATCTTACGTAGGAATTGGGGCGTAGGCACACATTTTTTACGAATCCTTACAATAGAGTGGAAGAGGGTCTAAAATTAAGAAAAATCATCCTTACGTAATTAAAGTACGTTCCCTTATTTAATATGTAAGAGTCGTGGCTGAAGGAATATAATGTTTAAATATTGTAACTAGGCAAACCAGCGCGAAGAGGAGTACAAGAACCAAATTAAAACCCTCACGACGCGTCTAAAGGAGGTACACATCCTGCGGGAGTGTCTTTAACATTTTGCTGATTCGTTTTTTCGCATTGCTCTTGAATGAACTAATACACTTCCATGAATCCTCGTTTAATCAATTCTTGCACTTTCGTGTTTTGTCAGCGAGCATATTTAAATTTACACATACAGTCATTGTATGGATTTTTTTATCAATGTGCAAAACTAACAGCTTTTGTATTGTTTTTGTGTGTTTTTACTAAATACAGGCTACACAGAGGGAGGAGACGTACGAGAGTCAGGTCAAGATTCTCGATAGTCAATTAAAGGAGGTGAGTTTATTGCTACAGAAATCATTTTTTTTTGAAGAGAATTTAGACGATGAATAGTACACCATTGACAGGGATCGCAGCCATTTCCCCCCTTTTCTCTTTAAATAGAGTACATTTGAGAATAAAATATTTGAATTAGGCGGGACATTTTAGACCGGAAGTAGTCTCTAGTTTGAATCATAAAATTTTAAATTTCATTTGTTTGAAATTTACTAAATAGTAAATTTCATTTGTTTGAAATTTACTAAATAGTAAATTTCAAACAAATGAAAATCAAAATTTAGTGATTCAAACTCTGGATTCTTGCATCTCAAACTTTATTTTGAGACATTACCGATAAAATATTTACAAATGTTTATTAAGGATATTTTTAAGAGTGAAAATATTCTTCGTTATGAGAACGATTTTAAACATGTAAACATTCTTTATGTAACCAATTTTATTTCTTGTCAGATTTTTTTACATTGCCGTGAGTGGATTTCTAATGAGGTAACAAGGAGATGAACAGAATATGGAATTTTTTCAAATCTTATAAATTCCCTACTGAGAATTCATTGGATGACTATAAATTTGCCAAATATTATTTGTCATCAGCCAACCGTTTTCGAAAAAAAATCAACTTTATCGACATTTCTTCCGTGTATTGAATTGTGGATTTATTAAATTATTTTTTCTTTAATTTGCAACAATAGAATTTTCTTCAATTTCCAACACTACAAAATTTAATTTTCAACAGTTGAAAATTGAACAAAATTAAATAAAAAATGTAATCATCCATTTTCTTTAATTTTCAACAGTTCAATTTTTTACAGTTGAAAATTCATTTTTCAATAGTTGACAAAGTTGAAAATTTAATTACTTAAATTTCAAGAAAATCGAACAAAATTAAAAATTGAATTTTCAACTTTTGAAAATTTAAGAAAATTGAAAATTGATTGTTCAAGGGTTGAAACTTGAAGAAACTTGATAATCGAATTTTTAATTGTTGAAATTTGTAGAGAATTGAAAATTGAATAATTCACTGTTGAAAATTGAAGAAAATTTGAAATCCAATTATTGAAAATTAAACAAAATTGAAAATTAAAAATCAATTTTCAATTTTGTTTAATTTTCAATAATTGGATTTCAAATTTTCTTCAATTTTCAACAGTGAATTATTCAATGATGAATTCTCAACAGTTAAAAAGTTTATTATTGAAAATTGAAGAAAATTTAAACCCAAAGAAGATTGAACACTGACTTTTCAATAGTTGATTTTTCTCCAATGTTCAACATTTGAATTCAACATGAGAATTTAATAAATTAACATTTAAATTCATAGAACAAAAATTTGGGAAAAAGTCAATTTTTTCAAACGGGTCGCTACTGATCAGTAGTGTTTTGGCAAACTAATGTTCTTCCAGTGGACTATCAGTCGGGAATTTATGAAATTAAAAAAAAATCCGAAGTCTGATCATCTCCTTGTAACCATATCTAATTTGTAAAAATAAATTATTTAATAGCAGAAATCATAAAAAAATCATATTTAACATGATTTAAAAATACAAATTTCTTATAAAAAGATTGTTTCTTATTTTCTATATGTAATAATAAGTGTTAAATTTCCCCTCTTTCGAGTTCCTTTTGAACTGTGATCCCTTGCGTTTATATAAATTATTAAAGAAAGTCGAGAAGTTTTTTGAAATTGCAATAAATTGAAGATGCAAATTCTGAAAATCCTTAACTCACTATGACTTTTCAAAACTGTTAAAAGCTAAATTTAAAAGTTTCAAAATTCCACTTTCTAGAAAATAAAATGCCTTGAAATTTCAGGAGAAAAATGTGGAATTTCAAGAGATAGTCTACATAGTTTTTATGTTTTTAAAATTGTATTAAAATGTAATTTCTTGCAAAAATTGTTTGATATTTTTCGGGTTAATTGGAAAGTAGTGAATACAACAATCCTCTTTGGATGGAGATGGACAAATCATTTATTTCTTCGAAAGGTATTTTACGCGTGTGATTTTAGTTCAGACTAATCTTGTGTGAAGTTTTAGTTTGATTAATTAACTTGGTTTTTCATAACAAAAATAGTTTATAATTACGAGGAGAAAGCTTAGCATGAGTTTGATTTTTTGGCTTTCGCAATGTAGTTCTTTGTTACGATGAAGAATTCACATTGTTTTCAGGATGTCTTATTTTATCGCTTTTTTTAATTGATATCAATTTGTTAATTTTTTAAACTTCTTGATACAAAAATTATCAAAGTTCTCCACATATGTTTAACAGGGTGTCTATATCACGTGGAAAGCCAGGAAAACCTGGAAATGTCAGGAAATTTTTATATACCTAAACCAACCAGAAAGTGTCTTTTTTGGTAGAAAATTAATCTTCCTGGTTAAAAATTAATGTTTTTGCTTGAAAATTCAACAGTTTGTTGAATTTTTGTCTCTCTTGGCTGAAAAGTCTTTTTTTTTTTGAAAATTCGTCTTTTTTGGTTGAATTCAACTGTTTAATAATTAAAATTAAATCATTTTTTGTTTAAAATATCAACTATTTTTTTAAAATTCTTTTGTCATTAGCTGAAAATTAATTGTTGTAACTGAAAATTTAATTGCAAATTCATGAATTTGCTGAAAATTCTTATTTTTTGGTTGAATTTAACTGTTTTTTATTCAAATTAAAATCCTTTTTGGTTGATAGATCAATTATTAAATTTTTCGTTGAGAATTCATATTTTTGATTGAAAATGAACTCCTTTGTTAAAAATACACTTTCTTCTTGAAGATTCATCATTTTAGATAGAAGTTCATTTCTTTGGTTGAAAATTCAACCATACTGTTGAAACAATTTTTTTACTTTTTTTTACACTGATTTTTGTAACTGAAAATTAACTAATCCAGTTGAATATTCCACCATTTTCGTTGAAAATTTTTCTCTTTGGTTGATAAATTAATCTTCTTGGTTGATAATTCATCTTTTTGTTTGAAAATTCAACTATTTCAGTCAAAAATGTATCATTTTATATGTAAATTCATCTTTTTGATTTAAAATTCAACTATTCCAGTTGAAAATTGAAAATTTTCTTTGAAAATAAATATCTTTTAGTTGAATATTCAACTATGTCGTTGAAGATTCGTCTTTTTTGGTTGAAAATTCAACTATTTGGTTAAAAATTCATCCAGCTTGTTGAAAATAAAATATCAATTTCAGGCAATTTCTTCCTAGGATTTGTATAGACTCCCTGTTTAAAGAAGACAAAAGATCAGTAAAATTTATAAAAAATTCTGTAGACATCCTGAATTTTTGCTGCCTTATATTTCTAGTTCAATGTAATAATTTCTTTGAATCATTTTCACAGGCTGAGGCACGTGCTGAATTCGCTGAGAGATCCGTGCAGAAGCTCCAGAAGGAGGTCGACAGGCTCGAGGGTACGTATTTTTTTTATTTTCTTCATCCATCATCACATAAAATGATCAAAGAAATATCAGGATTAAATAATTTTAAGAAAATAAATCAGTTATATACACGCTTTGTCATTCTGTAGAAACACGTACAGATATTTTAAAGTTTGTTCCTCAGGTTTAACAGTTTTTAAAAAAACATATTTTCAAACCTAGTTTATTACATAAGATTTTTTTTTCTCTAAAATTACCTTGTTTTGACTATCGAAGTTTCTTATTTCCCGATTAAAACTGGGAAGAGTAGGAGTTTCGACTCGAAGAACTTCTACTTTTAGCTTCGACCTCATCAATGGGCGTTTGTCGATCGTTAAACTCGGCAACAATAAGCGGAGGATTGCGTTCTTGAAAACAAACCTAAAATAACGCAACCCCGCAAATATTTCACGCAGTCAATCAGGTTTCTTCGTCGAATTTCAAAATCCTCGCAGCTATAAATAATCAATGGTCAATTTTATTCAGTGATACGAGAAATTTTCGCTGAAGTATGATCGGGGTAACCTTCCCACAGTGGATAATTTGTTATTTAAAAATACTAATGTATGTACAATAATTTAATTTAATTAAAAGTTAAGATACTAAACGTGCTAATAAGTCAAAATTAAAACTAATTTTTCTCTTATTTGTGCTCTTAATTAATGATTATCCACTGTAGGAAGGTTTCCCCCAACCGATTTTCATAATATTTTATACTTAACGAACATTTCTGGTGTTACTCGTAATATTCATGGTAAAGAAAAATTTTACTTTGAAAATGTATCGCTTGTTACAATATTGTACAAAAAGTTTTGTCTTATTTCAGTATTACAGAATAGATTTCGCTGTGAGCGGATATCTTTTGAAGTTTCAATATTGGAAATCTTACAATTAAGTTCAGTTTGAAAATTTTCAATTTTAGAGTGGTTTAACTACAAATTTTGAAGTCTTCGTCGATTTATTTAAAATCTTTTAATTTTGAACGATGTAAAGTTGAATAGGTTCGATTCTTGAAGTTTTGTTTATTCATCAGTTTTGAATCTTCTTAGCTTAAATTTTTATCACTAACTTTTTAGTATTGTAACCAGAGTTAGAATTTCAAAATAAAATTTCTTCTATGCCTGGCAAAGTATATATTTAGACAAAAACTGCAGCTGTAATAACCCGTTTTTGCTGTGTTTCGCCTAACCGACCTGCCGAAGTGTTTTCACTAAAACTTTATTTCGATTTATTTTGTTATAATTTCCCTTTGTTTTATTATTGATTTACCTAATAATTAATCAGTTAATTCTCAGGGCGTCTACTCAACTGGAAAGTCAGAACTTATTAAGTTTTCTTCCATGAATGCTTGCAATTTTGAAATTTTTCAGAAAATGCAAAACTCTTGTTTAAGACAGTTTTATTTTCTAAGATCAGAAATATTTGTAGGGGAGAGTTGGTACACTTGAAGGAAGTAGATTTTAACACAGAAACAAAATTATAGAATTTTTAGTACTGTAGAAAAATACAAGCGTTTAGTCACTTTTTTTCATAAATATTTTTTGGGTTTTCAATTTTTTTTGCAATTCACCTTGAAGGCTTAAATTCAATTTATTTGAATTCATTTTTAATTCACCCTGAATTCATATTAATTTATTTTAAATTCTTTTGAATTCACTTGAATTCTTCCAAATTCACTCATTTTTACTCAACTCAATTAATATTTTTAGTTTTTTTGTTAATTCTCCCTAAGGTATTTTAAACTCACCTTGAATTCTTAGGAATTTCATTTAATTCCTTTTAAAACCATGTAATTTTTCTTAAGTCATTCCTAGTTCAATTACTTGAATGCATTTTTTAAAATATTTTTGAATTTTATCAAATTCCCTTGAATGTTTGAAAAATTCAGATTGAATTTTTATTAGTTTCAATGCATTCTTTTCATTTTCTTTAAATTTCTCGAAATTGACTCGAATTTGATGAAATTCGTTTTTTTTTCATATATATTTTTTAATTTACTTGAATTCTGTTGAATTTGTCCTGAATTCAGTAAACTCCCATTTTACTAAATTCGATGGAAATTTTTTGATTTTTAAAATTCTGTTTACTTATATTCTTTTAAATTCGTATGAATTTCATTAAAGTCTCTTGAACTCCCTTGAATTCTTTTAAATTCACACCAATTTTATTAAAATCAGTGGAATATTTCGGATTATTAAAATTGTTTTCAACTCATTTGAATAATTTTGGAATTTAACCTGAATCCTCATTAATTTATCCTGAATTATTCAAATGTTTTGATTTCTTTGTAATTCTTTTGAATTCACTCAATTCTATTCAATTAAGTGGATTAAAAAAATTCATATTTTTATTAATTTAACCTGCGTTTTTAAACTGTCCTTGAATTTTTAGGCATTTCATTAAGTTCTTTTGGATTCCCTTGAAATTTTCTTAATTAATTCCAAATTTAATGACTTGAATGAATTTTTAAAATAGATTTGAATTGTTTCTAGTTTACTTGAATTTCTATGGCTTTTATCGAATTTTTTTCATTTCTTCTGAATTTCTCTAAATTCACTCAAATTTTATTTAATTCGTCGTTTATTTTTATTTTTGGAAGTTTTGTTTCAATTCACTTAAATTCTGTTGAATTTGCTCTGAATTCAGTTCGCTCCCATTTTGTGAATATATCGATAGAAAATTTTGGATTCAAAAAATGTTGTTTAATAGATTTCTTTCAAATCCTTGTGAATTTCATGAATCTTTTGAATTTTTTTGAATTCTTCTAAATTCACTCCTAGTGTATTCAAATCAGTGGAATATTTGGTATTTTTAAAATTATTTTCAATTTATTTTAATTACTTTAGAATTCAACCTGAATTCTTTATAATTCTTTTGAATTCACTGAATTCTACTTAATTTAATGGATTAATTTTTTTTTTCAATTCAACTTGAAGTATTTTAAACGAACCTTGAATTCCTAAGAATTTTATCAAATTCTTCTAAATTCACTCAAATTTTATTGAATTCAGTGGAATATTTTGGATTTATAATTATTTTTTTCAGTTCTCTTAAATTTTTTAAAATTCACCGTGAATTTTTATAATTTTTATCGAATTGTTCTCATTTTCCTTAAAGTCCTCTAAATTCACTCGAGTTTTATTTAATTTATTGGTTTCTTTTTTTTTGTATTTCTATTGAGTTCGTTCAAATTGACTTGGAATTCTTATAAGTTTTATCGATTTTTTTTAATTTGGGAGAAATAATGCTCATTAGTCAATTTTAGTGACTTTTCGGGTTAGAAATTAGTCACTTTTGTAATTTTTTCGATTTAAATATAGGTCACTATCACTTTTTTTCAAGTAAATTAGGCTGTGGCAGCCCTGCTAGTGAACCGAAGAATATTTGTTCGTTTCTTACATTGATCCTACGCTTTGTTAAATTTTTAAATCGATTTGACCCAATGGTACCATTGCCGGTTCTCCCCTAGATCGAAGATAGACATGGGAGGGTGTATGATAGAAGTAAAACCCCTAGAATTGCGAGGTTGTTTTCCAGTATGAGTAGAAACCCTGAATTTTATTTACTTTCATTTGAGTTTCATTAATTAATATAATTTTTTTTTATTTTTAAAGTGTGTAGCGTGTGTGTTTTTAACCAATGATCTTTACAGACGACATGGTGGCCGAGAGAGAGAAAAACAAATTGCTCCAGGATGAGATGGAAAACACCCTGCATGACATCCAGAACATGTAGAGCGTGTTGCCCTGCTGAAAAGGCTGTTTGGCGCGCTTTTGTGGTGCAAAAACATAACATAACGGACTAAATGCAGTATTTAGGCTAGCCTCCTATCCTCTGACCACCCGTCCGACGTGCGTGTGATGTGTATGTCTTCTTGCGTGATTGTGAAGCCGAGAGAGTGACGAGATCGAAAGAAAGAAAGAAACTGCCCGGAAGTAGAGAGTGCTCGCGTTTTTCGACTACATTCCGCTTCCGCATCATTCCAGCGGCTCAATTCGGACGAGACATGGCGCAAAACTCTTTCCAGAACTTGTTGTTAATGATGACACTAGTTTGACAGAATCAAAACAATCCAGAGAATAACGATACGCACGATATTCTGCACAAAACTCGGACTGAATTGTACAAAAAAAAGAAAAAAAAAAAAATTTCGCCTCATGAATTTTCTCGTCTTCCGACGACTAATTTTGTTGTTCAGCTTAGATGATCACTGTTGAGCTTTTTTCCTTAGTAGTAGTAAGAAATCAAGATTTTATTCATCTTGCGATCGACGTCGGGAGTGTCTTGCATTTGCGCGAAAAATGCATGCTATTTCTGCAGACTAAACGTTCCTGCGTTGCTGCCATACTTTCGATTTGGGAAATCGATTCAATTATTGACACCCTCCGCTGGTGCTCCCGCTTATTCCTCGAAAAAGGGAGTGATGCAATAATCATTCGCAGGGTGCGGTTGTCTCATTACTTAACGCCTCGGAATTCTACCCTAAACCCTCAAATCCTCCTCCTACGACTTCTCTAATTAAAAGCAACTTTACTGCTTTTCAAATTTTCCAAAGTTGAGCAGTTTACTTCCAGCTGATAGTATAATGTTCTTGAAAACTAAATTCCTGAGAAAATCGCACCCTATAAGAACTCGCCGGTTCTCATCTCGATTGAGCCAAAACCGAAGCCGAACGTGCCTGTAAATAATGACGATATGAATAATTATCGTGGCTGATTATTGAACCCAAGTCGATTTCCGGGATTGGGTCGCGCGACGTCCGCTTTTTTGTGTTTGCACCGATCGCTGAAAAACGATGGAAAAGAGAAGAAAACGTTTTGCTATGAAATACTTATCCGTCGAATTATACTGCCCTTTTTAAATTATTTTTCTCGAAACAGTAGCAGATGTTCTGCGACAGTCCAGTAGTAGCCATTCCAAACGCATGTGCGAAATTTTTATGACTGGCTGGGATCGACGAAATGCAATTTGAGAGAGATAAAATTAGGTTTGACGAGTTCTGTCCTTCAAGAATGACTTGAAGAAAGCAGTAAAATTTGTGGCCAATAAACGTCCCTCTTGATAAATAAATCGAAAATTTGATTGTCGAAGTTTGTAGTTTAATTTTTTTTGGAACTTTAGTCAAATCAGAATTCCCAATCCTAAATAAAACTCTCATTACTCGTGGTCGGGAAACATAATTCTGGTAAAAAGCTGATTTATTTTGGAAGATGGTGTCCGAATGAATCCAAGTCGATGGGCATTTTTGAATGGCTGCTCGGATCTTGTTATTTAATTTTGCAACATCAGTAGACGGAGAAAAGCACTGTACGGTCCTACATCCTATCATTATTCCTATTGTTTATTTGAAAGCGCTAAAAGATTGAATTATTGTTTAGTCTATTAATTTACTTAATATTAAACGAATGGAATGATAATAACACTAATATCATTGTAATAATAATTATTATATATTGCTATTATTATAAATATGTTTATAATATATATATTTTGATTTTGAAGCTGAGCGTGTCTTTTTTGTTGTCGTTGATTTTTATTTTCATTGATAACGTTTCTTTCATGCCTGGTCCTTGAGAATTTAAAACCTAACACTAGCCGTTTACTAAATAATGAAAAAAAAGAAGATTAAGTGTAAACTGCATGCTACCGAGTGAGAAGTGAACTTTTCCGCAGGCGTAACGGGTAAGTATCTGTTTTCGCGTGACTTAATAAGCATCTTGTGATCCTAATAACTTGGCGAAAATTATATGTTAGAGTTTAAGAATAGTCTTTGTCAGTCGTAATTGGATGAAATGAATAATTTTAATAAATTAGGTACTGTTAAACTTGTATTTTGCTACACAATGCAAGGTTTAACTCGCCTTTTCACTCTTCAGTTGCATGTTATAAATTTAAAGAATAACTTACAAATGGTTTATCTAAATTGTATATATTGTATCAGCATTTTAATCAAATGTAATCCAATAATTTTGTTCAAAAATTTACAGGCTTTTAGCTCAACACACTATTGACACTATTTGACACTTTTTTTTAGCGATAACAATATTTTGTTACTATTTCGGAAAAAAATACACTAGAGACACTATTACCAAATCAAAAATACAATAAATAAAGAATAAAAACAATTGGATATAACCAAAAAAGATTAATTTTAAACAAAAGACTTGATTTTTAACGTAAAAAAATTGATTTTTTACCAAAAAAGAGGAATTTTCAACAAAGAAGATTAATTTTTTAGCAAAAGGGACTAATGAATAATGCATCTGATGTAGCAGATACATTTTCATTGTGGAGAATTGATTTTCAATTGAAAAAAAAAGAAAGAATTTTCTACAAGACAGTTTAATTTTGTATCAAATAGTTGAATTTTATACCAAATTGTTGAATTTTCATGCCAAAAAGTTGAATTTTCATTAAAAAAAGTTAATTACAACCAAAGAATTGAATTTTATATTTCAACAAGAAATATTTAAAGAAAAAAGGTGGGTTTGACCAACAAAAACGAATTTTTGACAAAATACTTGATTTTAATTTTTTTCAATTTTTTTTTCTACCAAGAAACACGAATTTTCAACAAAAAACCTAAATTTCTATTCAAATAGTTGAATTTTCAAGTTAAAAATTGAGAATTTTTAACAAATTACATACATTTTCAATGGAATAAGTTGAACAATGGACGCGATGTTAGTCCAAATCTTATCTGATCAATTTTAAATTTACATTTTTTTATTTCTAAATTTAAAAAACTAAATAGTTGAATTTTTAAACGAAAAACATCAATTTTTAACGAAATTTTCATTAAAAACAATTAATTTTCACTTACTTAACGAATTTTCTTCAAGATAGTTTGATTTTATATCAAATAGTTGAATTTGTAAGCCAAAAAGATTAACTTTCTACAAAAAAAAAGAAAATTTTTGAACCCGAGAATATGAATTTTCAACTAAAAAGGTAATGTTCTACGAAAAATGTAATACTTTATATTTAAAAAAAAGAATTATTTTAATAAAAACAAAGAAAAAACACTTGAATTTAACCAACAAATACGAATTTTCAACGAAATACTTAGTTTTTAAAAATTACGATTTTCTAGCAAAAAGGACGAATTTTCAAGAAAAAAACAAAAAATTTTATCCAAATAGTTTAATTGTCAAGCCAAAAAGTAACATTTTGTATAAAACAGTTGAATTTTCAACCCGAGAATATGAATTTGCAACAAAATATTTCAATTATCCGTTAAAAAGTTACTTTTTAACAAAAACAAATTTTCAACTAAAATTATGAATCTTCAACTAACGAGTTGAATTTTCAACGAAAAATTCAATTGTTTATATTTCAACAAAAAATATTTTAGTAAAAAATATAAAAACAGTTGGATTCAACTAAAAAAGACTAATTTTCAACAAAATACTTTTATTTTTCACCCAAAAAATTGATTTTCTATCATACAAGAGGAATGTTCATTTGAAAAAATTTAATTTCCAACGATATAGTTGAGTTTTCTACCAAATTGTGGAATTTTCGAGCTGATACTACGAATTTTCTACAAAACAGTTGAATTTTTAACCCGAAAATTTCTCGCGAAATTTCCAAAGCAATATATGAATTAAAAAAAATGAATGTTTAACAATATAGTTGAATTTTCAATTTAAAAAAATGTGTCAGTCAAAAACAAAAAAAAAAAAAAAAAAAATCAATCAAATTGTTGAATTTTCAAGCCAAAAAGACGAATTTTCAACAAAATTGTTGAATTTTTAACAAAATAATTCAATTTTGAATTAAGTAATAAAATTTTTAACCAAAAAAGATGAATTTTTAACAAGTAATTCAAGTGTGAAAAAATGGGAAAGACTGTAAAGTCTGCGATAAATAAATAGGAATGTTGATCATTTACAGATTAAAGAATAACATTTGAAATAAACACTGAAGTTAATTTTTTACTCGAAAAATTTTATGACACTATCTTGAAACTGTTTTTTAAAATTTGTGACACTACACCATTTTCGATCTCTAAAGTGAGTTCGAGGCCTGAATTTAGTTAACAAATTAACGTAGAAAAAATAATTTATAAAAATTACTTTAATTCTTACGCTTCGATTTTTGGCAGTGCAGCTTTTCTAATAAATGCGATGTGGCGTTATTTTTATAACATTATAAATTAAACCTATTTCCAGATGAGATGGTGGTGGAGAAGGAAAAGTACAAGGAGATTGGTGATGGTTTGGATAACGCTTTCGAAGAAATCTACGGAGTATAACTATCTTCGCTCTTCCTAACGCTTAAGCATATTTTTAATGCCTATCGCTTTTTCTAACATTAAATCGTAAGTTAAATCCACGCTTTGGCTTTTATTCCCCATCGAGATATGAAATTTCTGCAAAAAGCAAGTTAAAAATTTAAAAAAGTCAAATTCAATATGAATTTCATTATTTCAACATCTCTCATTTTATTCTTATTTCCTTTTCCTACCGAATTTTACAGCATTTTCTTTCTAAACCTTAGTTTTAGTTCCTTTTTTTCCCTTTAATTTGAATATTTTATTTGTTCATTTCTGAATTAGAACAGTGAATTTTCCGAAAAGAAATATAATTTTGATAATTGGGACAAGAAATTCCAGTAAAGAAATATCATTTTCACAATTGGGACAGGGAATTCAAGTAAAGAATGAGGATTTTTACTTTGAAATATTGAATTTTCTAAAAATAATTTTAATTCTCATTTGGGACAGGAAATTCCAGTAAAGAAATATAATTTTGATAATTGGGACAAGAAATTCCAGTAAAGAAATATCATTTTCACAATTGGGACAAAGAATTCCAGTAAAGAATTAGGATTTTTACTTTGAAATAGTGAATTTTCTAAAAATAATTTTAATTCTCAGTTGGCACAGGAAATTCCAGTAAAGAAATATAATTTTGACAATTGGGACAGGGAATTCCAGTAAGGAATTATAGTTTTGAGTTTAGGACAGGGAATTGGAATTTCAGTAAAGAATTATAATTTTGAGTTTGGAACAGGAAAATTCAGTGAAAAAATATAATTTTGACAATAGGGACCCGGAGATTTTGGGACGGGGAATTTTCAAAAAGATGTATAATTCTGTGTTGGGGCAGACAATTTTTGTGAAGAAGTAGAATTTTTATTTTGGAATGTGGAATTTTTTAGAAGATTTATAATTCTTGAAATTCCAGAAAAGAAATATAATTTTGACAATTGGGACAGGAAATTTCATTAAGAAAATGTAATTTTGATAATTGGGACAAGAAATTCTAGAAACATACTTTTTCTCATTGGGGCATGACATTTTCGTAAAGAATTAGAATTTTGCTTTTGGGACGAGGAATTGTCTAAATGAATTATAATTCTCAGTTGGGACAGGAAATTCGAGTAAAGAAATTTAGTAGAGAATTACGGTGAAAAATTAAAATTTTTACTTTGGGACAGAGAATTTGAGTAAAGAATTATAATTATGACTTTGTGACAGTTTATTTTCATGAAAAATTATATTTTTATGAAAAATTATATTTTTATGAAAAATTATATTTTTCACTTTAAAAGAGGGACTTTTAGTAAAAAATTTAAATTTTTAGTTCGCGACAGGGAATTTCAGTGAAAAGAATATAATTTTTTTAACAATAGAGACAAACCATTCCCACAATGAATTAGAATTTTAACTCTAGAACAGCGCATTTTCTAAGAAGAATTGTATTTCTCAGTTGGAACAGAAAATTCTAGCAGAGGAATTTAATTTTAAGAATTTGAACAGGAAATTCCAGTAACGAATTTTAATGTTAGGACAGGGAATTTCGGTGAAAAATTATAATTTTCACTTCTGGACAGGGAGTTTTAGTGAGAATTATAATTTTCAGTTTGCGACATGGAATTTCAGTAAAGAAATATAATTTTAACAGCAGTGACAGGAAATTCCCGCAAAGAATTATAATTTTGACATTTGTAAAATTCGACTTATTCGAATAATTAATCAATAAAAAAACCGGCTTGATTTCCTTATATTATTAATATAATTTTTAAAATCAAAATTGATACTTTTTCTTTTGGCTACTTTTTTCTCCCAAAAAAAGGGAGACATTTCAATTTTAAAACTCTAATTTATTAAATAAATTTGAATTGAAAATTCGAATAAATAACTGCACACCTTTAAACGGGAAATTTTGAAAAATAATTTA
Organism: Andricus quercusramuli; assembly: GCA_932178445.1. Lineage (NCBI taxonomy): Eukaryota > Metazoa > Arthropoda > Insecta > Hymenoptera > Cynipidae > Andricus > Andricus quercusramuli. Next base: position 73,309 of record CAKNXH010001498.1, on the reverse strand, counting down.
GATTCGGATAGAAAATCTCCATAAAAAGGGAATTTATAAAAACAATCCCTGTTCTAGATCGGATCTTTTCCAAATTTGAAATTTTTAAAATCTTTTTAAACATTTAGAAATCTTTAAAAATCATTTGAAATTGTACAAATCTTTTGAACTCTTTTAAATTGACGGGGTGAACCCCGGGAAACGAGCGGGAATTTCGAATCATCCGTCTGGTAAAAAACCCAGTCTACTGAAAACTTTTTTATTGTCAAAAGTATGTTTATTTTCACTGAGGTTTTTTTAATTTTAGTAAGCACAGGATGCAGTAAGGATTAAAAAATTTACTTTTGCCTCGTAGTATCACATGACTTTATGAACTTTCAGACGAACTTGTCCACGAGAAGGAGAAGTACAAATACATCTGCGACGACCTGGACCTCACCTTCACCGAATTGGTTGGTTAAATCAGCTAATAATTCTGTGGGTGAACACCCTACTATTTATTACCAAAATCGATATTCAAGATCGCCCATCGAATGGAAAAAACACAATCTTTTACCACTTTCGTTACATAATATTATTATACAATATTATTACTTGTATTAATGTAATTAAAATTAATAAGATATTGTAATTGTGCGTTTTATTCTTTCCTGATGTCTTTTTCCTTAACAAGTAAGTCAGGCAGTAGCGCTTCGTCTTCATAGTTGAATTTTTGCGTGGTCGATTCTTGCTACCTGCACTTTTTTATTTTATTTTTTATTTATTAAAATATTTATCAATATAATTTATGGACTTTATGACCAGAATTGTCAATTTGTTCAATTTGTTAATTAGAAAACAACTATTATCCAGGTCAAGACATTTATCATATTTCCTACCTTTCGAAGCAAAAATTTCTTTAATTAAAAAAAAAAAAATTAGGTCTCTTTCCCAATGGACACTTTAAAAAAATCTTGTTCTTGTAAAAACTCATCGTTTATCCGATTAAAGACAAGTTTAAAAAAAATCTTGTTTGTACTTCTTATTTCAAATATAATTGGTAAAAATTGTAAAAACAATTAATAACACGTATGGAAAATAAATTTGTTTGCGAAAAACACGATAAAATTGATGGAAATCCATTTTTTCCGTTAAAAAAAAGGCATTAAAAAAGTTATTATTAGCATAATTCTTGAAAATTATTAAACGATATTATATTTATAAACGTTTTAATTAATAAAAAATAAAATAAAAAAAGTGTGTGCTGCGAGAATCGAAGACGTACCTTTCGGCCTGAGCTACCGACCGATTTAAATTTGTAAGTTTCATTTGCAAGGCTAGTAAGTTAATTTTCCAAGTAGTTTTGATCGAAACTTTAAATATTTATGAAAATAATATTAAAGAAGCTGAAATCACTCATAAAATATGAGTTATAAATCTAGTAAGTATATTAGCAAGTATATGATGTGTGAATGAATTTTTTTCTACTTTTTTATTTATTGATTTATTCTAATAAAAAAAATGCAGGAACTGGCGACCCACGTTGGGCGAAATAGGCACATTAATTTTCAACTTCGTGAAATATGATGCCCATATTTTGTAAACTTTTGTTTGCAAACGATTTCAAATTAATTTTGTAATCCTTTTAGGATAAAAACTATAGAAATTAGTCAACTTGAAAAAATTATAATGATTTTTTTTAGAAATAGATAGTAATATGTACTATACATCTTTTAAGTTTCGTTCTTGGTAAACCATTGCTTCACATTTAAAAAATTATTTTTAAAAAATCGAATTTTATAATTTTTTCCAGGAACGAAAGAAAGGTAGAAAAAATTTTCAAATCTTGCATCGTTTACGAGCAAGAGTAAAAAATTATATTTTAAAATAAAAAAAAATCCTGGCTCAAAAATGGGTAGGCCCTTCTAAAACTAATAATAGGATGCCTCCTTCATATACGCAGAAACTGCAAATAAACATAGAAAAAAATGAAAAAGGTGGGGCTTTCCAGAAAATCTTTTTTATTTTTTCATCGAATTTTGAGAACATGAAAAAATAATTTTCGGGAAAACGGCACATTTTTTTCAATATATTTAAAAACTTCCTGGTAATGTAAGAAGGGCATCCTATCAATTTTATGTGGGCTAAATGATTTTTTAACTTAATATTTAACTTTTAATATTTTTTAAAATTAATTTTGGATTTTTTCTCGTAAACTTCTATCTTACAATTTTTCAAAGATAATTTATTTCATTGTGCAGCATTGGTTTGCAACTAACAAAATTTAGAGATTTAGTACATATTACCATCAAATTCTAAAGAAAAAAAAATTTAATTAGGGTTTTTGAGAAAATCCACTTTCAGTATTTTTAGAAAAACAGTCCCCATTTTGCAGTTCTCCATATTTTCCCCATTATCCCCATTATTCCCCATTATCGTTTTGTCCAGATCAAAATTTATGTTTTTACCAGCTGTTTAATAATTTCCAGTAAGTTCAATAAAATTATTTATTGAATTATATAAACGTACTGAAAAATAGTTGTCCTAGTACAAAATACATAATTATAGTAACAGAAATAGTTCGCATTATTTTTACTTGTATTACATCTATTTTGGTTGTCTTTTAAATAAATAAAACATCTTAATTATTCAATTGAAACATAACAATTCAAATAGATTTGCGGATGTTACATGAATTTTTTGAGAATAATATAAATAAGCTTTTAAATCTAAATAAAATTTTCAGTAAAAAACTCCTAGAAAAGGAAAATGTAGCTTGCAATGATGGTATGAGTGTTGCAATTATTTGTCCAAAATACTAACAATTTTAATTTACATTAACTAACAGTGTGTGTTATCCTACTAACATTTATTAATACAATTCCTTATCTGTTTAATTACAGATGAGCTGGTGACAGAACGTAGTAGGTATAAAGCCATCGCTGAAGAAATGGATCAAACCTTCGCTGATCTCGCTGGATATTAGTGAGGGGCTTTTTAAAAGGCATAAGTCACACTTGCCAAACTAAAATATTATTAAAAAACACTGGCACAACTCAGACCATTCGCTACGTCGTCCACAACCAAGGTGAAACAGTCCACGTAGAAATCCACGTGGAATTACGCGTGGCAGCTCTACGTGGAATTCTACGTAAACTTCAAGTGGTAAATTGTAACAATCCACGTAGGAATCCACGTGGAACAACACGTGGCAGTTCTACGTCAAATTCGAGTTGTAAATTGAAAAAATCCACGTGGAGTTAATTGTGGCAGTTTTACGTGGAATTTCACGTAAGATTCGAGTGGTAAATTGAAACAATCCACATAGAAATCCACGTGGAATTGTACGTGGCAGTTCTACGTAGAATTTCACGTAAAGTTCGAGTGGTCAATTGAAACAATCCACGTGGCAGTTCTACGTCAGATTCAAGTTGTAAACAATCCAA
>CAKNXH010001498.1:51635-69895 GCA_932178445.1 Andricus quercusramuli | reverse complement strand
AATTCGAGTGGTCAATTGAAACAATCCATCTAAAAATCCACGTGGAAATACATGTGGCAGATCTCCGTGGCATTTCACGTGAAATTCGGATATTAAATTGAAACAATGTACGTAAATTTGAGTTGTAAATTGAAACAATCCACGAAAAAATTCACGTCGAAATACGCGTGGCAGTTCTACGTGGAATTCGAATTGTAAATTGAAACAATCCACGTAGAAATCCACGTGGAATTACCCGTGGCAGTTCTACGTGGAAATCTGCGTGCAATTCTAGAGGTAAATTGTAACAATCCACGTAGGAATCCACGTGGAATAATGCGCGAAAAATCTACGTTGAATTCCACCTGGAATTCGAGTGGTAAATTGAAATAATCCACGTAAAAATCCATCTGGAATTACACGTGGCAGTTGTACATGTATTTACACGTGAAATTCGAGTGGTCAATTGAAGTAATCTACGTAGAAATCCACGTGGAATTAGACTTGGCAGTTCCACGTGAAATTCGAGTGATAAATTGAAACAATCCATTCCGAATTTTCACGTGGGATTTCACCCGAAATTTCACGTGGAGTTTCACATGGAACGTTAAACACGATTTTCAGTTTCAAATATCTCCTGAACCGTAAGAGATAAGCAAAAATGACATTTCTGAATTTTGAGTACCACGTATACTCTAATATTATGTCCTATTTCATGATTGGGTTTACTTAGAATCATAGGTAGAGTTCCACGTAGAAATCTACGTGGAAAACTACGCAAATCTACGTGGAAATTCACGTAGACATCTACGTGGGTATCAACGTAGTTTCCTTTATTCACGTGAAATCCCTCGTGGATTTCGACGTGAATTTATTCAATTTACTTTCCAAATTTCACGTGGAATTCCATCCAGAACCCCACGTGCAAGTTCATGTGGAACTTCTTGATCCACGTGAATTCCTATGTGGTTTTTCACAAGGAATTCCACGTCAAAATGAACGCAGTTTCCCTAATTCACGTGGAATTCCTTATTGCACGTGGAGTCCTACGTGATTTTCCCGGATGAATTCCACGTGGAAATGAACGTAGTTTTCTGCATTCGCGTTAAAATTCACATGGAATTCCTTGTGGATTTTCACGTGGATTTTTTTCAATTTACCAGCCGAATTTCACGTGGAATTCCTTAATCCACGTAATTTTTTACGGTGACTTACACGTGAATTTTTCTCCTAAAAAAATTCTTCATCATCAAAGTTGTACCATAGTGAACGGTCACTGTTCGTGCTTTGCAAGAATCTTAGGGATGAAGTTGACGTCCACGACATTCCATGTCTCAATTTTCAAATGTTAATTAAACTTTCCCTCGATTATAAAAAAAACGACCATTCTTCAAACAGAAAAGAAGTCTTAAGGACTGGCTTGATTTTAGTTTAAACTCAAATTTATTTACCTAAAAGCTTAAGCCAATAAAGTGGCTTAAATTTAGTTATTTTTTTACTAAGACTGAAATTCAGACTTACTTGAAACTAAATATAAGTCAAAATAAGACTTCCATAAAATTAAGACGTTTTTTTAGACTAAAATTAAGTCTTGATTAAACTGAACTTTAGCCACATGATGTCATATTACACCATGAAACAACACTTTTCTTCTGTTCTGTAAAAACGGGGCAAAAATGACCTATTATTTCTGAAAGATTTTTTTATTAAAAATATAAATTTACTTAATACAAAGTATAAGAGACTGAAAGAAATCTTCGAGTATAAAATTACTTTCGGATCAAATTCAAAATTAATTTTTAAGAATTACGAAATCTTAAGAGGTTTAGGGAATGGTTATTTTTTCTGTGAAGCGCTACATCTTCCGTAGATTTTACAAAACAAATTGAGATAATTCAGATCGGCTTTTATCCGATCACACACATTGTACAATTTCTTATGGGAAATTTTTATTACGAGCTACTACAATATATAATTAAAAAAAATAAAAATAATAGTAGTACAACTACTCATTTTTTAGCTCTGAAATTACAACAAATTCAATCACTTTGTTACATAAATTATATCGCTTTTTTGTTAATCATCGCATTGTATTAAACTTTATTTATATTGGGTAATATAAATCATAATAAGCGGCGAAATTTGTAAAAATATCCCTTAAAAGTGCATTTACCTATCATCTATTTTTATTTCCAGAGGAAATGAAAATAATGATTATACCGTAGAAGATTTCGAAGCGAATTCAATTTTGGTCCGATAGATACAATATCAGAAAATAATCTCAGAGGTGAATATAAATTTTTTAAATATAATAAGTATGAACGCAAACTTAAAGTTGAAGACAAACAAATTTTAAATTAACTAAATTAAAAAAAATTGGTACTTTTCGAAATTAATACGACTCTAATTCTTTTTTTTTTAAAGCGTTATTTTTTGTAACATTGATGGATAAGTTTGCACACGTTTTTTTTTTAAAAAAGCTTTTCATTGACACTCGTGTCTATTTTAGACTGGCGAAAACAAGTTCGGTTGTATACATTCCTCGTTACTGTTTTCTGAATGGCTTTGCTTCAAGCATGTCTGGTATTTCTGTATTGTAAAAGAAAAGAAAAATTATTATTTAGATTTTAATTAATTATTTATAAATTTATCAGTTACATTCCCAAGTCCAGATATCAATTAATAATATTAAAAACGTACTTTTCTGATGTAGGGGAAACCTCCCTACAGTGGATAATGCAACCTACAGTGGATAATCATTAATTAAAAATACTAATATATTTAAAATGATCAATTTAATTCATAGTTAAGACACTGTACGTGTTCATTAATCAAAATTAATTATTTTTCTGTTATTTGTACGTTTAATTAATGATTGACCACTGTAGGTAGAATTATCCACTGTAGGTCGGTTCCCCCTACAGTTTCTCCCATGAATCTAGCCATAAATCGGTCACCGAAATTAAGTAAAAAATAAGAAAAAAGTGTACCTAAAAGACGAAATTTGATTGTAAATCAGTAAAAAAATTGATATTTGTCAATTAATTTGGCTAAATTAGTTATGCTCAAAAATTTTAGCAATGCGCTTTCATCATCGTGAAAAGATAGTGTATTTTCAAATCTAAGATTATCCATATAATTAAGAAAAATTAAACAACGATTCTTGCAGCATTGTTATGTTATTACCAAAAGGTGCAAAGACGTCACTTATTTGCATTAAAATAATTTATCAATTTTCAAGTTAGCTCTGAACAATAAATTAAGTTTATTCACATTATATTGGTTACACTCTTAGGAAAAAAGCGTATGAAATTATGTGCATCCCGATTCGCAGGCGTTTATTTTTTTTGGCAACGCAAAAATCGAAGAATTTAAAAATGTAAAAAAAAAGAGAATTCTACGCCGTCTTGCAACTTTTCACCCACGCATGAGACGTAAGAATGGTGTAACTGATATTTATGTACTGCTAGTGTGTCAAAGACGTCAGCATCTTTTTGGATTCGAGAATGGCGACTCCTAAAGATAGAAAAAAATCCAAAATTTTGTGATTTGTGCTTTGATCTTGAGTCGTCGAGTGCCTATTCTGTGGAACCCGCTGCACCGTGTGATAACGTATTCGTGAATATATTGGGATTTTTTAAAATGCAATGTTAATATACCTATTGTGAAATAAAGCGTTCCGGAAGATCGAAAAAATATTCAATTTTATTAAGACCCCTTTCTTTTACCCTTTTATAAAGAATTCATCTTTTTGTAATTTTTAGTTTTTAAGAATTTTTTACTAGTTATTGCTAGTAGAATTAGGCAGGGTGTCCAAGAACTTCATTTCCAAAATTCCCTTATTTTTCCTTGTCTAATTTTTCATTTTCCTTAATCATTAATATTCAAATGCCAGCATTCTAATCTTGAAATACTTTTAACATAGAATCTTTTATAACCGGCATAAAACAGTATTTCAGATACAAATTTCAAATTTATTGATTTATTAAAAAAAAAAGTATTTTCTATTATAAAAGATGGCTTTTTAACAAAATGCTTGAATTTTCAACAAAATAATTACACTTCTACCATAACAATTGAATTTCCAACCTAAAAATATAAATTCCCGACAAAAAGTGTCATAGTTTATACTTCAATCAAAAAACATGAAATTTATACAAAAAAAAGTTTTTTAAAACCAAAAAGACGAATTATCAACAAATAGAGATTTTTCACTAAAGAAAGAAAATGTTACCTAATTTGTTGAACCTTCAAACCAAAAGAAGAATTTTTTCTACAAAAATTGAATTTACAAACAAAAAATGTGACTTCAGCAAAAAAATACTTTTCCACCAAACTGATGCACTTTTACCCAACAATGAAATTTTAAACCAAGAAAAATATATATATTTTGTTTACCAAAGAAGGAGAATTTTCAACCAAAAAAGATCAATCTTAAAAGATGGAAAAGTTACATTTTCAGTTAAAAAATTAATTTTAAACAAAAAATAAAGAATTTTCAACTAAACAGTTAAATTTTTACCAAAGACGTTTGTCTTCAATACAAATTTTTTTTTTCAACAATGTATTTAAACTTTTACCCAAGCAGTTGAATTTTCAATTTAAAAAGTTTAATTTTCAACAAAATAGTTGAAGTTTCAACCAAAGAGATGAATTTTCATCTAAAAATCTAACTCTTCAAAAAAAAGATGATTTCTTAACAAAGTGATACAACCAAATCTTTCAAATAAAATAGTTGAATACTCAAGCAAAGAAGAATAATTTTCAAACAAAAAGTTGCATTTTTATATAAAAAAAAGAAATTTCTACCGAATCGGATGAATTTATAAATGAAAAAGATAAATTAAAAAAAAAATAGTTGAATTTTCTGTTAACAAAGATTTTAGTTGACTTTTCACGATCAAAATATGAATTTTTAACCAAGAAATAAGTATCTACGAAAAAAATTCAATTTTCAATCCAAAAAGCCGAATTTTTACCCAAAAACGACTTTTTAACAAAATTGCTGAATTCTGTATCCAATAGTTGCATTTTTATCCAAAAAGATGAAATTTCTCTCAACATTGTTTGTCAATTAATTGAATTTTCGTCCAGAAAAGATTATCCAAGAAGACGAATTTTTTCAATCAAAAGGGATGAATTTTTAACGAAATAGTTGCATTCTCCACCAAATAGTTGAATTTTTATCCAAGAAAGATGAAATTTGTACTAAAACAGATGAATTTCCAATAAAAAAAGGACACATTTTTTAAAAAGTTGAACTTTCATCCAGAAAAGCTTTCAGTTCATTTTTAACACCAAAATATGAATTTTAAACAAAGAGTATATTTTCTAGAACCAAATCATGACTTTTTAACAAAATAGTTTTATTTTCAACCAAACAGTTACATTTTCACCCAAGAAAGATGAAATTTCTCTTAAAACAGATGAATTTTTTATTTAAAAAAATAAAAACATGAATTTTCATCCAGAAAAGATATCAGTTTCGATACCAAAATATTAAATTTAACCAAAAAGTACATTTTCTATGAAATAGTTAAATTTTCAACAAAACACCAGAATTTTCAATCAAAAAATGTGACTTTTCATCAAAATTGTTGAATTTTAAACCCAGTTTATTTTCTTATTTTTCCCAGTTTCATTTTTATCCAAGAAAGATGTCATTTCTGCTAAAGCAGGTGAATTTTAAATTCAGAAAGACAAATTTTCAAAAGAAGAGTTGAATTTTCATGCAAAGGGACTTCAATAGATTTTTCTACAAAAAAATACAAATTTTAAACAAAAAGTAATTTTTCTAGAAAGTAGTTGAATTTTCAAAAAAACAGTTGCATTTTTGTCCAAGAAAGATGCAATATTTCTACTAAAGAAGGATGAACTTTTAAATTAAGGCAGGATTCTACTTTGAGCGCGCGAAAAAATGCTATTTTTGTAAATTTTTTTTAAACATTAAGAAAGATATTGATCTTAATGTTTAAAAAAAAAATTTACAAAAATAGCTTTTTTTCGCGAGTTCAAAGTAGAATCCTACCTTAAAAAGACAAATTTTCAGAAAAAATATTTTTCATCCGAAAAAGATTTCAGTCAACAATCAGCAACAAAATATGAATTTTAAACAAAAGGTTAATATTATACGTCCATTAGCAATTTAATTATTTTCTTGAAAATTCAACTATTTTCGAAAAAATTGAAATTTTAATTAGTTTTTTGATGTTGAAAAATTTCAACTATTTCGTTAAAAAGTAATCTTTTTTTTGGGTCTAAATTTTGAATTTTAATGAAAATTCATTTTTTTGTTGTTGATAATTCATATTTTGGCAGAAAAGACATTTTCTGTAGGTGGAAAATTAATTCTTTTTGACTGAAAAGTTTACTATTAAATTTTTGGTTCAAAATTATCTTTTTTGGTTAAAAATACTATTATTTGGTTGAAAATTTCAATCTTCGCTAAAAACTTATTTTTTTGGTCCAAAATCCATATGTTTTTTTAATATTCGTCTTGTTGGAAAAGAAATTCGTCCTTTTTTATTGTAAAGTCATCATTTGGTAGAAAAAACATTTTTGATTAAAAATTCGTCTTTCTTGGTTTAAATAAAGATATTGCTAAAAATTCAACTGTTTTTTTTAATTAGTGTTTTTGACTTCAAAATTCAACTATTTGGTTGAAAATGTTTCATCTTTTTTGTTTGAAAATTCGTTCATGTGGTTGGAAATTTATTTTTGTAGGTTGAAAATTCCACTATTTTGTAAATAAAAAGTAATCTTTGTTGGTCGAAAGTTTAACTATTTTATTAAACATTCGTTTTCATGGATATGAAATTCGTCCTATTTTATTGTAAGTTCATCTTTTGGCAGAAAAACCAGTTTTCAATTAAATTGATGGTTGTAAAAATGATTAGTTGTAAGTACAACGGTTTGGTAAAAAATCATTATTTTTTTCATTTTTAAATTTAATGATTTGGTTGAAGACGTAATTATTTTGCTAAAATATCAACTTTTTTTGGTTGAAAGTTCATTCTTTTTAATTGAAAAGCTTACATATTTACATTTACATATTTTTGATTCAGAATTTGTCTTTCGGTTAGAAATTTGTCTATTTTGTTCAAAATCAACTTTTTTGTTGAAAATTCCACCAATTTGTTGAAAATTCATATTTGTAAGTTGAAAATATAACTATTTCGTTAAAAAATAAACTATTTTGTTGAAAATTCAACTATTTTGTCCAAAAGTAATCTTTTTTGGTAGAAAATTGAACTGTTTTGTTGAACATTCGTCTTTTTGGATATGAAATTCCTCGTTTTGGATTCAAAATTTATATTTTGGTAGAAAAGTCATTTCACATATTTGGTTGAAAGTTAATTCTTTTTGATTGAAGAGTCTAGTATTATATTTTTGATTTAGAATTCATCTCTTTGAGTTAAAATTTTTACTATTTTGTTGAAAAGTTACTTTGTTAAAAGGTAATCTTTTTCTGTCAAAAATGTAACTTTTCCGCTGAATCTTTGTATTTTTTGATAGGAAATTCGTCCTTTTTTTTGCAAATTCATCTTTGGTAGAAAATCCATTTTTGTTGTTGAAAAATCATCTTTTTGTTACTAAACAACGAAATCCAGTTGAAAATCAGTAAAAGAAGATTGATATAGTGTTAATTAATTTTTTTCTGAAAAAAGATCTTTCGCTCTGGGAATCGAACCTTAGAACATCCGATTGCCGGTCGGTTGCTTTCCCATTAAGCTACTCGAGAGATCGAGAGATGAAACTTTTTTCAGAAAATGCATTATTTTGCTAGATGGTACAAGTTAAATTTTGCAAGTAGTCTGTATTACCATCAGAGAATAACAGAAATTTGAGCGGCTTTTCAGACCAGATGAAGATATGTATTGAAAATTATTTTGAATAATTTTTTCTGGAAAAATATCTTCTCCTTTCGCTCCGCTGGGAATCGAACTTCAGAACTTCCGATTGCCGGTCGGGTGCCTTTCCCATTAAGCTACTAGAGAGATCGAGAGATGAAACTTTTTTCATAAAATACACGCATTATTTTGCAAGATGATACAAGTTAAAATTTTCAAGTGGTCTGTATTATCATCAGAGAATAAAAGAAATTTAATCGTATTTTCACATTAAATGGAGATATGAATTGAAAATTATTTTGAATAATTTTTTCTGAAAAAATATCTCCTTTCGCTCCGCTGAATCAACATATTTAGCAACGCTATTTTTCGTTGCGCTTTCATCATCGTGAAAAGATGTTGTATTTTAAAATCCAAGATTATCCATATAATTAAGAAAAATTAATTAACAATTCATGCAGTATTGTTATGCTATTATCAATAGATGTGAAGACGTGACTTGTTTGCATTAAAATGATTTACAAATTTTTAAGTTAGGTCTAGGCAGTATGTTTATTCATGTTATATTGGTTACACTGTCAAAAACACAATATAATTCGCAGGCGTTTATTTTTTTTTGGCAACACAAATATCGAGGATTTTAAAAATGTAAAAAAAGAGAGAATTTACGTAGATTTGTAACTTGTCACCCACGCATGAAACGTAAGAATGGTTTAAGTGATATTTTTGTATTGCTATAGATATGATACTGTGTCAAAGACGTCAGCATCTTACTGGATTCGAGAATGGCGACCTGAATCCGAAAAAAAATAGGTTGCTCGTTGGTGTCTGTCTGTCTGTCGTCGTTGTCGTCTGTATAACGGATAACTTTTGAAAAGCCAATCGGATTGGATTGTAATTCAGCACACGCTTTTAGGGACCAAAAAGAAAGAATGAGTATTTGCAAAAATTTTGAGACAATTTTTTTTAAGTTTTAAAAATTGTTTGTAATACGGCTATTCGTAGTATTTGGCCAAATGAATCGTCACTTTTTACGATAAAAAGGAAATTACGAGAGCTATAGCATTTGGAAAGAAAAATTTTATATATATATGTATATATTATATTATATTACAATTATATGGTGCTCACTTCACGAGGACTTTGCTTTCCGTTAGCAAATGTATTTGCTTCCTCACCCTATCCCTTTCCCAGCTTTATGATTTCTTTACAAAAATTGTCAGAATTATTCTATTTGAAAATTTATGATCAAAAAGTCTTTTCTATTCATTCAGCAGCTTTGAATTATGTTGATGAAAAAAGTTTTTTTTTAAACAGATGATTTAAATATTACATAAATGAGCATAACTTCCTTAATCTTCAATAAAGTGTATCAATAATATAGATCAATCGATTTGCCTCGAATCAAGGAATCTTTTCCGTTCTTGCATCAATTTTGATTTATGGTAGTGAAGAAAGTTTTACTATAAAAAACCGTATTTTCAAATATTATGCATTAACATATCTTCCTTACTCTTCAATAAAATGTATCAATGTTATAGGTCAATCGATTCGTCTTGTATCAACGCAACTTTTCTATTCTCGCATCAACTTTATTTATGATTATGAGGAAGTTATTTCTGTAAAAATCGATTTTAAGAATATATAAATTACCATAACTTCCCTACTCTTCAATAAAACGTATTAAAATTGTAGGTCAATCGATTCGTTTCGAGCGAAGGAATCTTCTATATCATTGCATCAACTTTAAATTAAGCCGAAGAAAAAAGTTTTTCTATAAAAAACCATATTTTCAAATATTATGCATTACCATAGCTTCCCTACTCTTCAATAAAATGTAGTAATGTTATAGGTCAATCGATTTGCCTCAAATGAAGAAATCTCTTCTGTTCTTGCATTAATTTTGAATTATGTTAGTGAAAAAATTTTACTATAAAAAACCGTGTTTTCAAATATTATGCATTACCAAAGCGTCCTTACTCTTCAATAAAATGTATCAATGTTATAGATCAATCGATTCGTTTTAAATCAACACGACTTTTCTATTCTTGCATCAACTTTAAAGTATGAGAATGAGAAAATTTTTACTATAAAAATCTATTTAAAAAATATATAAATTACCATAACTTCCCTACTCTTTAATAAAATGTATTAATATCAATTGGTCAATCGATTCACTTTAAACCGAGAAATCTTTTATATTTTTGCATCAACTTTGAATTATGCCAATGAAAAAAGTTTTGCTATAAAAAACCGATTTTTGAAATATTATTGATGTGCTAAAAAAAATACAATAAATATTTTTTTGAAATCCTTCGGTCAGTTTCAAGACGTTAGTGAGGAAAATCAGCCTTCGAAATTTCATCAATTTATCAACCGTTTTCTAGTTATCATGTTCACAAAAAAGTGAGACATCCAAAAGTGAGAATTAAATTTTTGTTTGAAAATATTACCATTAGAAAGCTTCCTTTTATGAGGAAGCAAAATTACACAATTTTGTTAAAAATTTAATTATTTTGTTGAAAATTCAACTCTTTTAACAATTGAGTCTAAAAAATTCAATTTCTGTTTTATATATAGGTCGAAGTTTAATCTTTTTTGTTTGAAAATTCGATCATTTAATTGCGAATTCAACTTTGTAGATTTAAAATTCAACTAATTGGTTCAAAAGATGATTATTTGTTTGAAAATTCGTCACTTTTGCTTGAAAGTTCAACTAATTGGTTGAAAATTTAATTCTATTGTTGAAGATTCAACTATCTAGTTAGTACGTCATCTTCTTTTATTGAAAGTTAATTCTTTCTAATGGTAAAGTCTGCTATTACATTTTTGGTTTGGAATTTATCTCTTTGTGGTTAAAATTATTATTATAAGGTTGAAAATCTTATTCTTTTGTTGAGAAATCAACAATTTTTTTAATAGTCACCCTTTATGGTGAAAAATCAACTGTTTAATTGAAAATTGGCTTTTTTGGTTTGAAAAGTTCACAGTTTGGTTGAGTTTTTTTTCTTGGCTGAAAAATCGTTTTTATTTGCAAATTTATCTTTTGGTAGAAGTGATCTTATTTAGTTGAAAATTGATTGTTTACTGTTGACTACTACTACTTTTATATTTTTGGTTCAAAATTGGTCTCTTTTGCTAAAAAATTCTACTATTTGGTTGAAAATTCATATTTGTAAGTTGAAAATTCAACTACTTGGTTCAAAATTGAACAAAATTCGTTAGAAATTTAATTATTTTGTTGAAGATTCAACACATTTGTAAAGAAGTAATTTTTTGTTGCTGATAATTTAACTGTTCCGTTGAACATTTGTCTTTTTGGAAATCAAATTTCTCTTTTTGAATTCAAAATTCATCTTTTGGTAGAAAATTCATTTTATTCTGGTTGAAAGTTTAGGCTTGAATTCTTAATTGAAAAGTCGACTACTATATTTTAGGTTCAGTATTCAGAAATAAATTTTTTGTTTAAAAACTATACTGTTAGATGAAAATTTTATTATTTAGTTGAAACTTCAACTATTTTGTTAAAAAGTCACCTTTTTGGTAGAAAATTTATCTTTTTTTTCGGTAGAAAAATCCACCTTTTTTAATTCAACAGTTTCCTAAAATAGTCGCCTTTTTGGCTTTAAAGTTCAACTACTTAGATGTTAATGTAACTGTTTTTGGTTGAAGTTTTTATTGTTTAAAAGTTCGAACATTTGGTTCAAAATTCATACTTGCAGAATCAAAATGCAACTATTTTGTTAAAAATTCAACTTATTTGTTGGGAATTCGTCTTTCTTGCTTGAAAATGGAACTATCTCTTTGATAATTCATCTTTTCTGGATCAAAAGTAAAATTTTGACCAAAACTTTAGATTTTTAGCTGCAAAAATTAATTTATTTGTTGTTGTTAAATTCAACTGTTTTGTTAAAATGCAATAGACTTTGATTTGAAATCTTAGGAATATGGTACCTACATTATTTTTATTTAAAATCATTTATTTCCAAATTTTCGTGAAAAATCACCCCATTTTCCCTATTTTGAGAGCATTTTGGGCTGTGAAGTTTGCAACAGTAATATTTTTCTCAATTTTGTCTTATAAGAAGAGTCCCAAGGGAAATTCAACTTTTTTATAAAGAATTTATTCTAAAAATGTAAAAAAAGATGCTTACAAAATTTGGTATTTCTGGTTTCTACGCTTGTGTGATTCGTGATATTTAGCCTTATAAATAGACTCTCCAGTGTCGTACTGACATCCTATTATTAGGAGACACAGATTTGCCTCGATATCGAGACTAGGACAGTCAGTGGACTGATTTGCAATTGTTTTTGATTTCACATCATTTATGTATTTCAAAATTAGAAGTTCTCAAAAAATAATTTTTAAAAGTTTCCTAAATGCCAAAAAAGTGGTGGTACCATTAGGTGGAGTGAATATGGGATGAGGAAGCATTCTCAGACGCCTCTGTCATAATTTGTGTTGCACAGTTGCAATTTAGTTGCGAGCAGCATCAAGCATCAAGAAAATGAATGTTTCCTATTCAGGAATTTTTGAAATTTTTTTCGAAATTGAAATAATTTTGAGATTGAGAAAAACTTTTGATAGATATTCTAAATATTTTGGTACCGTATGTTCAGGCAATTTTCAAATGTCTTTTTGCATTAAAACAAAAACAACTGAACTTTTTTAGTAATACTTTGAAAAGATAAATTCACAAATGGGATGGTAAAATCATTTTTTCAAAACACCTGTTTTTGATGTAGGATTTTAAGACTAAAAATGAAAAACTGGAAATATTTCAAAAGATATCTCGAGTAATAAAAGGAGAACATGAACAGTTCACAAATGTTTCAGTTATTTACTTAAATAATATCATTTAGGAAAGTTAAAGAATGCAGCGGATGAATTATATTGTGGTATTTTTAAAATTATGTTTTGGAATTTTAAGTTTATTTGATTTTGTTTCGATGCTACAGCATGCATTTGGCACACGACAGCATTCCAAAATCATTTTTATTTTTTTAGTGCGCTCATTTGAAATAGAATATGTCCGATATATCTTTCAAGATGAAAAATTGGTTCTTAGAAATTTTAATGATATGATATAGTGTTCAAAAATTCGTTTTATCATTTATTAAAAAATTACTTAAATAGAAATCGTTCTACCTTCTGACCGCCATTAGTAATACAAATCTATTTTTGTTCTCCGTGTTCCGCCAGCTGAGAATATTTTTCGGGGATCAAAACACAAGAAATATCAGTCGACTGTGAGGTTATTGAAGCAGATGTAAATTTTCTCAAACTTTCTTTTTAGTTTCTTTTTTAGCGAATCATATACTTTTGAATCAGTGAAATTCTGCTGATGAAACAGCCAGAATTGAATTTTTGAAAGACAGTACATCTAAAATTTGAATCAGTCAAATCGGTAAGGGGTTTCTCTTTAGATAATCAGTCCAACGCACTAAAAATCAATTACTGATTTGATAAGTTGTGCAAGTTATACAAAAAAACATGATTTTTTATAAAAGCCGTTCAAAATGCTGATAGAAGACTGTTTTTAATTTGTATTTATAAAACTAAAATTGATTTGCTGAACCAGATTAAATTTCACTTACTTAAATTAAATAAATAAACTTAATTAAAATAGACTCAAAAAGTAAAATAAATTCAAAACAGGGTAATAGAGTGTCTTTTCACAAAAATAGGAAAATAAATTAGTTAAACCGAAATTAATCTAGGTGCTATATTCCTAAGATTTAAAATCTAACGTTTCAGACAAGATTTGACTTTTAAATCAGAAAAGACGAATTTTCAACCAAATAGTTGCAATTTTCAAGCAACAGAGACGAATTGCCAACGAAAAAAAGATTTTCTACCAAACCATGAATTTGCAATCAAAAAGACGGGTTTCCAACCAAAAAGACGATTATTCAACAAAAAAGTTGAATTTTCAACAAAATAATTAAATTTTCAACTAAATAGTAGATTTTTTTACCAAAAGAGATGAATTCTGAACCATAAATATAATAGTAGCCTCTTCAATTAAAAAGAATCAACTTCCCTCAACATCATTTGAAATTGAAGGTCAAACCATCGACAACTGTAATTTGACGATTGAGAATTCTCTGTTGTTAAAGCTCCTTAGGCTTTAACGAACACATTCTCATCACTTATCTCGTGCTTCACGCTCGATTAATTGGCATTAATCTTTACTCGCAGTTAACCTGAAAAATTGATAATGTTAATAAATGTATAATTATTATTACAATTTATAATCTGCATTGATATTGGAACAGGCGTATTTTCATTGTCTTGTTTTTATAATTTAAAAAAGTGCGCATCCTATACAAAAAATTTTCAAAGCAAATTTTTAGATATGATTTAGGCGAACAATTTTGTCACTTAACATTTTACTGTAGCTTGTGTCATTTTTCTAAAAAAAATATTTGTCATTTTAATGTTATTTATCACAATTAAAATGCAATTGCGGATCCTATCAAAAACCAATTTATAACACATTTTGTCGATGAACATTTTAAATTAACAATTTAAATTAAATTAAATTTTAAATTAACAATTTTTATCTATTATTTTTTTCGCATCTTGTGTTGTTTTGCCCACAATTTTAATGTTTCTTTAAAAAAATTTAAATTTCGTGTCGTTTTTCCAAAAACTTTATTTTTCAGATTTTTAATGTTATTTCTTACGATTAAAACAAAAACTACGCTTCCTGTCAGAAAATAATAAGCAGTAAATTTGTAGACCTTTTTTGGATAAGCAATTCTTGTCTCTTTATTTCTTTCGTACCTTGTTTATGTTTACTGAAAAACTGAATTTTTTTTTAATAGCATTTTTCACGATTAAAACGGAAAATATGTTACTTAGCAAAAAATGGGATGGGAAAAATTTGTTATTCTTTTTGATATGAACGATTTTGGTTCTCAACATTTTTTTCATATTTCATATAGTTTTGCTGCAAAATGGAATTTTTTATTTTTCAAACAAAATTTTCGATGCATGAAAGAAAATGGATGGATGGTCAAAAATGGTCAACGAACTTGTTCTTTCTTTTTTAGCCTTAAAAACGTGTGCTAAAGCTTAATTCGATTTGATCAGACTTTCGAAAATTATCGTGCCTACAGACAGACAGACACCTTCATAAAAATCGTCTTTTCTGACTCAGTTTTCCGACTCAATTTTTTCAGACTTGTTCTTTGTATTAAAAAGGACGAATTTGATGTCCAGAAAGACTAAATTTCAATGAAACAGTTAAATTTTCAATAAAAAAAGATGTCCTTTTAACAAAATAGATAATTTTTCAACAAAATAATTAATTTTTTAACGAAATAGTTGAATTAAAAAAAATTTGAACCCAACATCTCCATTTAAAATCAAATAGTTCAAATTTTAAGCATATATCATACAAGTACTTGTATAATATCATACAAGCAAATGTCATACATATAAAAAAATAGTTGAATTTTCAATCAAATGCTCGATCGATTTTCAATGAAAAAGGCTTTTCTACAAAAGATTTTATTCAATAGTTTTTTTAATAGTTTCTTTTCAGCAGTCTTATTCAATAAAGAAAGACAATCTTTCTATCCAAAATGACAGTCATTCAACAAAACAGTTGAATTTTTGACTAAAAAAGATGACTTTTCAACAAAGATTTGAATTTTCAACCAAATAATTAAATTTTCAATCAAAAGATATCAATTTTGAGCCAAAAATATAATGAGAACTTTTTAATTAAAAACAATTAACATTCAACCAAAAAAGATGACTTTTTAAGAAGACTTTTTTACAATCAAATAGTTGTACTTTCAAGTAAAATTATCGAATTTTGAAAAAAAGTTAAATTTGCGATCTAGATAATGAATTTGGAACAAAATGATCCAATGTTCGAACAATACCAGAAATTTTCAGAAAACAATTGAATTTCCATCCAAAAAGTTGAATTTTGATGCCGAAAAGACGAATTTTCAACGAAAAAGTAGCTTTTCTATTTGAAAAGATTAATTTTCAATAAAAAGATTATATTTTTATCCAAAAAGACCATTATTCAACAAAACAGTTGAATTTTTCGAGCAAAAAACATGGCTTTACAACAAAGTTTTTAAATTTTCAACAAAATAATTACATTTTCAACTAAATAGTAGAATTTTGAACGAGAAGAGATTAATTCTGAACCAAACATATAATAGCAGACTTTCCAATTAAAAAGAATTAACATTCAACAAAAAAAATATGATTTTTCTACCAAAAGATGAATTGAGGAGCTGGATGCAATAACCACGTTAGCAACAAAATCAATTTTTTTTCAATATAGGTTTGTAGAGAATAACGAGGCGGAACTTTTTTCTATTTTCTGTTCTTCATCAGATAAGTATTTTTAATAAAAAGCATGAAAAACTGAAAAAAATTATTCCCCAAATTTAATTATTTTTTAAAATATAAATCGTCACTCATACAAATATACAAATGGAGAAAAAAGTTAAAACTGCAAATTGTTTAATTGTTTAATTAAATTCATTCAGAAAAAAAGATCTTCTTTCGCTCCGCTGGGATTCGAGTAAAAATGAGAAGTAAAGTCATAATAGTAAAAATAGTAAAAATAATAGTCAAAATTGATAGAGAAAAACTTTTAATAATGTTTAATTACAAATTGAGACCGATCGGTAACCCCGTTTTTTCAGTTTCACCGACAAAAAGTATGGAGGGAACTTTAAGAGTTGAAACAACTTCCAGTGAGAAATTCGTTTCTTACTATTGAGGGGAGATTTCTGGAAATTTTCAGATCGATTCATTGTAAATTGGCGGAAATATCAATTTTATAATAAAGCATGCGACGTTGTCAACGACAGCACCTCGAGCACTCAGGCACTCAGGACAGCGTACTCGTCACTGATCGCCGTTGGCGGCGTCGCATGCTTTATTATGAAATGGATATTTCTGCCAATTTTCAATAACTCGATCTAAAAATTTTCAAAAATCTTCCCTCAATAGTAAGGAACGAATGTCTCACTGGAAGTTCTTTCAACTCCAAAGTTCCCTCGATACTTTTTGTCGGCGAACCTGAAAACGGGGTCACCGATCTGTCTCAATTTGCAATTAAATACAATTGAACAATTTTCACTATTAATTTTTACTATTGTTTTCACAATTTTTACCATTATGACTTTACTACTCATTTTTACTCGAATCCTAGCGGAGCGAAAGTAGATCTCTTTTTTTTTGAATGAATTTAATTTAAAAATTGAACAATTTGCAGTTTAAACTTTTTTCTTCATTTGTTAGGCATCGCTAGGGTATTATGCATGTGTATACTAAATTTCAATAACTTTCAATGATATTTGTACGAGTAAAGACGATTTATGTTTAAAAAAATAATTGAATTTAGGGAATACATTTTTTCAGTTTTTCATGCTTATTATTAAAAATACTCAACTGATGAAAAAACAGAAAATAGAAAAATGTTCCGCCTCGTTCTTCTCTTCAAACCAATATAAAAAACTTGATTTTGTGACTTTTTAAATTTCCGCCCAACCAGACGTTCGAACAATACTTTTACCTGTGCTCGAGCACGAACAGCGTACTCGTCACTGATCGCAGTTGGCGGCGTCGCATGCTTTAATATAAAATGAACATTTCCGCCAATTTTCAATAACTCGATCTGAAAATTTCCAAAAATCTTCCCTCGATAGTAAAGAACAAATGTCTCACTGGTAGATGTTTCAACCCTAAAGTTCCCTCGATACTTTTTGTCGGCGAAACTGAAAAACCGGGGCCACCGATCTGTCTTAATTTGCAATTATACACAATTAAACAATTTTTACCATTAATTTTACTATTAACTTTGACTATTATTTTCACAATTTTCACTAATAGGACTTTACTACTCATTTTTACTCGAATTCCAGCAGAGCCAAACGAGAAGATCCTTTTTTCTGAATAAATTCAATTAAAAAATTAAAGAATTTGCAGTTTTAACTTTTTTCTTCATTTTTTAGGCATCGATAGGGTATTATGCATGTGTATATCACATTTCAATAACTATCAATGATATTCGTATGAGTAATGACGATTAATGTTTTAAAAAATAATTGAATTTGGGGAATAAATTTTTTCAGTTTTTCATGCTTATTATTAAAAATACTTATCTGATGAAAAAACCGAAAGTTGAAAAAAGTTCCGCTTCGTTCTTTTCTACAAACCAATATAAAAAAAAATTAATTTTGTAACTTTTAAAAAAACTTGAAAAATTGAAGAAAAAAGTTTAAACTACAAATTGTTCAATTTTTAAATTAAATTCATTCAGAAAAAAAGGATCTTCTTTCGCTCCGCTAGGATTCGAGTAAAAATGAGTAGTAAAGTCATAATGGTAAAAATTGTGAAAATAATAGTAAAAATTAATAGTGAAAATTGTTCAATTGTATTTAATTGCA
>CAKNXH010001498.1:6345-51535 GCA_932178445.1 Andricus quercusramuli | reverse complement strand
AATTGTTCAATTGTATTTAATTGCAAATTGAGACAGATCGGTGACCCTGTTTTCAGGTTCGCCGACAAAAAGTATCGAGGGAACTTTAGAGTTGAAACAACTTCCAGTGAGACATTTCTTCTTTACTATTAAGGGAAGATTTTTGGAAATTTTTAGATTGACTCATTGAAAATTGACGGAAATGTCCATTTTTTAATCAAGCATGCGATGCTGCCAACGGCGATCAGTGACGAGTACGCTATCCGATGGTGCTGAGTGCCTGAGTGCTCGAGGTGCTGTCGTTGGCAACGTCGCATGCTTTATTATAAAATTGATATTTCCGCCAATTCACAATAAATCGATCTGAAAATTTCCAAAAATCTTCCCTTAATAGTAAAGAAGAAATGTCTCACTGGAAGTTGTGCATGTGTATACTAAATTTCAATAACTTTTAATGATATTTGTACGAGTAAAGACGATTTATGTTTGAAAAAATAATTGAATTTGGGGAATACATTTTTTCAGTTTTTCATGCTTATTATTAAAAATACTTTTCTGATGAAAAAACCGAAAGTAGAAAAAAGTTCCGCTTCGTTCTTTTCTACAAACCAATATAAAAAAAATTAATTTTGTAACTTTTAAAATGTCTGCCCAACCAGAAGTTCTACAGCGTACCCGTCACTGATCGCCGTTGGCGGCGTCGCATGCATTTTCAATGACTCAATCTAAAAATTTCCAAAAATCTTTCCTCAATAGTAAGGAACAAATGTCTCACTGGAAGTTGTATCAACTCTAAAGTTCCCTCGATACTTTTTGTCGGCGAATCTGAAAAAACGGGGTTATCGATCTGTTTCAATTTGCAATTAAACATTATTACACAATTTACAGTTCCAACTTTTTTCTTCATTTCTTAGGCATCGCTAGGGTATAATGTGCGTATATCAAATTTCAAACACTTTCAATATGCGAGAGACGTTTGCGACTTTCGCCTCGGAAGGGTCGTGGTGCGCGAGTACTCAGTCGAGTATATTGCGCAATATAATGCATTCAAACTGGAAACGGTTCAGGCGGCCCTGACTGTTTTTGTTTCAATTCCCCCGATTTAGTAACAAGGTCATTTGCCGGCAACTCCGGACACTGTTACTATATCGGGGTTTTGGTGCATTTAACAATGAAGTTACTTTTACCCCTGTCAAATACAAATTGCAATTCCGCTGAATACGTCTATGGCTGAAACCTAAAATTTTAATTATGTGTGTGAGTTTGGCACGATTATTTAATTCGAGTTCTTCAAATTACCCAATCGGCATTGCGGAAAAGCGACAACAATGCTTTCGAGATTTTCGTGACACACCTATTTTTAGAGAAAGATAGCTTTTCAGAAATATTTATTTGGTTGTAAGAAATCTTTATCCCATGTGTGGAGATTCACTGTTATTCCAATCGTTTTTCATTGATTTTCGAGTAAATGAATTTTCAACTTTATTCCAGTTAACAATTCCTGACAAATTTTTTATTCTACTGTCCGTCATTAGCCCCAGGAGTTAAATTACTCATAACATCGCAAAAAAATTTCGTATATCAAACCGAGACAATACGTGTCGTTTAATTTCCTTTAAGAAATAAGAAATTTCGTCGACCACCGATATCGCTCTTCTGATAGGAAATGATTCAGTGCTATTACTCCGTGTTAATATTTCTATAGTCGGACGTGTTTCAACATCGCATTCAAAGAATAAGGTGTTTATAAGCATTTCATTTATAAAACTTTTTTCGACATACGTCGCGTTCGAAAACTACGTTACACTGTCAGGTGGTGGGGTTTTGTGACGATTTGTGACGTTGGACTTAACATCACACATGGAGAATATAAAGGTGAATAACCATTTTTTTTTGAAATTCTTTAAATAATGAAAATGAGTCATATTATTTTACAAGCAAAGCATCTCAATACAGACTTCACATTCTTTCCACTATTCAGAACTCATCACCTTTGGTTCAAATTTCTACTGTTTGGTTCAAGATTTCATTATTTTGTTAGAACAAATTTCTTCCAAGTAGAAAATAATTTTCTGATATGAAAATTCATTTAAACAATTTAGAGCTGAAAATTTATAGTTTTTGGCTGAAATTTCAACTATTAGATTTGTCACTGAGAATTAATTTTTGTTGTTGAAAATTCAACTACTCGGTTAAAGGTTGACATACTTTGTTGAAAATTCATTTTATTGGTTGAAGATTCAATTATTTTGTTGAAAAATTGTTTTTTGTTAAAAATACTTCTTTTTAATTTATCTCTTTTGGTTAAAAATATTATTATTTAGTTGAATATTAACTTATTTGTTGAAAATTCATCTTTTCGGATAAAAATTCAACTATTTTGTCAAAAATTCGATTTTGTTGAAAATTGTACTGTTTTGTTGGAAAATAATCTTTTTTGGTTGAAAATTTAACTGTTTGGTTTTTCGGATCTCAAATTCATTCTTATGCATTGAAAATTCTTTTTTTTTATTAAACGTTAATTCTTGTTAACTGAAAAATCTAAAATTGTAATTTTGGTTCAGAGTTAATCTCTTTTGATTAAAAATTCTACTATAGTTGAAAATTTGGTTAAAAATTTAACAAAATTGTTAAAAGGTCTTTTTTTTATCGAGGATTCCACTTTTTTGTTTAATTATCGTCTTTACGGATAGAAAAATCGTTTTTTTAAAATAAAAATTCATCTTTGTAGGTTGGAAATTCAACTATTTTGTTGAAAATATAATTGTTTTGTTTAAAAATTTTATTATATGAAAATTCTTCTATTTTGTTGTTGCAAGTCCATTCTTATCAATTTCAAAGTCTGATATTATATTTTGGTTCAGAATTCATCTCTTTTAATTATAAATTCTATTATTTAGTTGAAAATTTGATCATTTTGTTAAAAATTTAAAAATTTAGTTGAAAATTCTGTTAAAAATTTAACAACTTTGTTGAAAAGTCTTCTCTTTTGATAGAAAATTGATTTTTTTTTAATAACCGTCTTTTTATATAGGAAAATCGTTTTTGGGTTGATGAGTGACCTTTTCTGTTCAAAATTAAACTATTTAGTTAAAAATTGATCTTGCTAAGTCGAAAATGCAACTATTCTGTTGAAAATGCATGTATTTTGTTGAAAAAATTCTTTTGTTTTGGCAGAAATTAAACTTTTTGGTTGAAGATTCAACTATTCCAAATGAATATTCCATCATTTCAGGTGAAAATTCACCTTTTTTGTTTGAATCAATGAAGCCCGAGTGGGGAGCTTCACATGACGACTTTGTGAGGCTCTTCACTTGGGGTGATTGCTAGGGAGATTGATCAGCAACCTGGGTCGGAACAGTGTTGCGGAACAAACGTGCCATTTAAATAAATAATACGAAAATTCTAGATAATTCTAAAAAATGTTTACACCATACCTCAAATTACTCCCTTCCTCACCGAGAAAGTCACGCCTACCCCGAAAGGGAAATGGTTTAATGGTAAAATAATAATAATAATGTTAATAATAATTTAAAGACGAGCCTCTTTATAAATATCAAAAACCGTAAAACAATATCCTTCTGTTGTTTATAGCAATACAATTGTTAATAACAAATTATTTATCCATAATTAACTCAATTCGTGATTTTGGAAGTTTTTCCTTATTGATTGCTCATTAATATCACTCATTTTGGAAAGCTTACATTTTATTATTGCACCCGTATCCCAATATGAATAATTTTTTTCAACTTTATGATTGAATAAACAAAATAAATTGTTTACAATTTAAGATGACATCTCCTAAAAATTTATCTAGCTTCAATTTAAAAAAGAAGAAGTTATAAATCGGTTGAAAATACTAGCCCTAATCGTATTTTAATGATTTTTTCATCATTTTGTCCCACAGTGCGTTATTCAAACTTAGAAAACCCATAACTTTCGTTTCCCTCGTCGAAGAAATGTTTTTATAGGGTGTTCCGTAAAGCTGTCAACTTCCACTATATAAACATTAGGGTGGACCAAAATTTTTTTTCGAAATTTCATGCCTATTGCCTGGACATTTGTTCGAATTCTCACAAAAATAAATCCATTTTTTTTTGTTTCGAAAAAAATGATATTTAGAGGTGGCGCAAGCCCCATGAAGTTTAACACGTATTTCCCATAAGAAAAAAATACGTTTTTGTCAATTTTATTCAGGATCGTCAATATTAGCTGAATAGAGTTGAAACATAACGTTTCTCTTCGCAATTAGCCATAGAATATGAATTGAATATTACTTTAAAAATGTCACCCCCATAAGTATGATTTATAGGGTCCCAAAAAAACCCCTCAAGTGAAAAAATGGGTTTGGCGAGTTTTTGGCGCTCATTATAATTTTCTTGCATTTTTTTAAATGCAAATTGTTTTTAAGACATTATGTACTACTTCTTACTGATAATTAAATGTTTATATAAATTGTTTAAACAATTTATCATTATTGTTAATAATAATCCCTTAGAATAATGCTAGAAAATAGCAGTTTTTAAAGAAATTTTCCACTTTTCTTCCAATTTCCAAATAGAGTGTGGGCCCAAGTGGGGAACTACACATAAAAATTTTGTGATCAAGCTAAAAATTTATACCCACCCCACAGTACTCTCCCATCCTCAATGAATGAGTCACGCTTACCCCGAAAGGGAAATAAATGGCTTGATGGTATAATAGTATTCCAGTTCCATATTCATCATTTTAGTTGAAAATGTATCACTTTGTTTGAAAATGTAACTATTTTTTCAAAATTATTATTCTTTTTTTGGAAATTATTATTATTTTACTAAAAATTTAAATATTGAAATTAAATATTTAATTATTTTAGTAGAAAATTAGTTTCTTTGGTTAAGCAATAATTATTTGAAACCAAAATATAACTCAAATTTGTATTGACAAATTTATCTTTTTTTTAGTTGAAAATTCTTGTTAAAGACTCATCATTTCAGTGGAAAATTTATCTTTTTGAATTGAAATTCAACTATTTCAGTTGAAGTTCGTCATTTCAGGTGAAAATAGTCAGTTTGGGTGAAAACTAATTTTTGTAGCTGAAATTTTATCTATTCTATTTTTGGTTGAAAAACGATCTTTTTTAGTTTGAAATTTAACAATCTGGTTGAAAATTTGTCTTTTTTAATTGAAAATTTAACAATTTTCTTGAAAATTAATGTATTTTGTTCAAACTGGTCTTTTTTGGAAGAAAATTAATATTTATGTGTAAAAATTAATCATTCCTTTTGAAAATTCATCTTTTTGGTTAAAAATTCAAATATTCTAACTAAATATTTATTATTTTATTTGGAAATTCATCTTTTTGGATTTAAATTCAACTATTTCAGTTAAAAATACTCCCTTTTAGACTAAAATTGATTTTGCTTAAACATTAATTTTCTTAAACAGAAATTTAGCTTAAATTTGCATTGACAATTTTAATAGAAATTAATCCTTTTTGTGAAAGATTAATCTTTTTGGTTGAATATTCAACTATTCAAGTTGAAGATTTATCATTTTAGTGGAAAATTTATCTTTTTGGTTTGAAATTCCACTATTTCATTTGAAGATTCGTCATTTCAGGTGAAAAAAGTCAGTTTTGGTGAAAACTAATTTTTATAGCTGAAATCTTGACTATTCTATTTTTGGTTGAAAATTGATCTTTTTAGTTTAAAATTTAAAAATTTGGTTGAAAATTTGTATTTTTTAGTTGAAAATTCAACGATTTTTTTGGAAATTAATGTATTTTGTTCAATCTGGTCTTTTTTGGAAGAAAGTTAATCTTTATGTGTACAAATTAATCTTTTCTTTTGAAAATTCATCTTTTTGGTTAAAAATTCAAATATTCTAGTTAAATATTTATTATTTTATTTGGAAATTCATCTTTTTGGATTTAAATTCAACTATTTTTGTTAAAAATACTCCCTTCTAAGTTAAAAATTTAACCATCTGGTTGAAAATTTGTCTTTTTTAATTGAAAATGTAACGATTTTCTTGAAAATTAACGGATTTTTTTCAAAAATCGTCTTTTTCTGCAAGAAAATTAATCTTTATGTGTAAAAATTAATCTTTTCTTTTGAAAATTCATCTTTTTGGTTGAAAATTCATCTGTTTGGTTGAACATTAATTTTTTCAACCAAAAATTTAACTTAAATTTTCAGTTACAAATTTATCTTTCTTAGTTGAAAATTCATGTATTTTGGTAAAAATTCGACTTTTTTAATAGAAATTAATCTTTTTTGTGAAAAATTCATCTTTTTGGTTGAATATACAACTATTCAAGTCGAAGATTCATCATTTTAGTGGAAAATTTATCTTACTGGGTTGAAATTCAACTATTTCATTTGAAGATTCGTCATTCCAGGTGAAAATAGTCAGTTTAGGTGAAAAATAATTTTTGTAGCTGAAATTTTAACTATTCTATTTTTGTTTGGAAATTGATCTTTTTTAGTTTAAAATTTAACAATCTGGTTGAAAATTTGTCTTTTTTAATTGAAAATTTAACGATTTTCTTGAAAATTAATGTATTTTGTTCAAAAATCGTCTTTTTTCAAGAAAATTAATCTTCATGTGTGCACATTATTCTTTTCTTTTGAAAATTCATATTTTTGATTGAAAATGCAAATATTCTGGTCAAATATTCATCATTTTGGTTAATAATTCAAATATTATAGTTGAATATTTATCATTTTAGTTGAAAATTTCATCTTTTTGGTTCTAAATTCAACTATTTCAGTTTTAAAATAGACTTTTTTCGTTTGAAATTGATCTATCCCAGTTGAAGATTCATCATTTTAGTTGAAAATTCATCACTCCAATTGAAAATCTGTTTGTTTTTCGTGGAAAATTAATGTTTTGAAATAAGAACTCAAATATATCATTTTTGTCTGAAAATTAATATTCTTGATTGAAAATGTATCTTCTTGTTTAAAACTCCATTTTTTTGGTTGATGATTCAAGTATTCCAGTTAAATAATTATTATTTTAGTTGAAAATTCATCTTTTTGTTTAACAATAAAACTACTTAATCAAAACTTGAACTCTTTTGTTAAAAATTCATCTATTCCAGTTGAAGATTCATCATTTTAGTTGAAAATTGATCACTTTGGTTTTCGATTTTTATTACGGTGGAAAAATAATGTTTTGGACTGAAATTTTAACTATTAAATTTTTGGTTGATAAATGACAATTCTTGTTCAAAAGTCAACTATTTGGTTAAAAATTCAACTATCTTTTTGAAAATAAAGTGTTTTTACTTGCAAGGTTAGGAATTTGAAGCGATTTAAATTGATTCTAATATAGAAACCACATTAATTTTATCTAAATGAGCACTGCATTTTAAGGAAAAGATAATAAAGTAAAAATTTGAATTATTATTCAAAGTCATGGACTTTAGGAACAAAACGAATAAATGATTAAATTATGTTTTCAGTATTATTTATTTAGTTAATCAATGATGATAATATATTTAAGAATATCTTGTAATCTAATTTTTTAAGGCTTTCTGAATTGAAAATATATATTCATTGAATCTCTAGAAACTGGAAAAACTGATATTCATAATAAACGTTAAATATTTGAATGTCGTCGTACTATGAAAAATTATACCTGTAAAAAAAACCTGGAATCAACGGGGATTTTTTTACAGGATTTGAGCAAACGTCCCGGGGGGTCGACCACTCTGATTTTTCGTGTACCAGGAATATATTCCCTAAAGAATATTTCGGAATATACAAAATATATCGGAATATTTAGGAATACAAAGAATATGAAGAATATAAGAATATGTAGGAATATGAGGGCATATTTGGGAATATGAGACAACTTTTCGGAATATATTTAAATTATGTATATAAAATTATATATACTCTCACCCTTTCCCCCAACACACCATAATTTTTATTTCATTCACCTTAATTTTGAGGCCCATGTTCTTCATGCTTATATTCAGTTTGCTCAATATTCTTTGCAAATCTTTGATTGATTCTGCTATAACAACCTTATGATCTGCAAACGCTAACCCACGTACCCTTACTATCCCGAGATCCATAAATAATCATAAATTCACGAAATATTAATAAATGAATGAACAAATAAACAAGGGTTTATCCACAATTCACGTAGGGCGTTTTTCTGAAATTTTCACCCCCCTCTCCCCTATGTAAAATATTTTGAGATTTGCTCTCCCCTTCCTCCCTCTTCAAATCTTGCTGAGATTTAATAAACTTATAGAACGAAATTGCATATAAAATAAAAATTCTGTTAACAGAATATACGTAGAAACTTAATGAAATTAGTCTGAGAAAATTAAATGCGTTAATAGTAATAAATATTTAGTTACAATTTTATAATATCTTCAGTGCCTAAAATGTAGAAAATTCGCCTTCTTGGTTTTAAAATTCTTCTCTTTTTGTAGAAATTGGATCTATTTTGGTTGAAAATGTAACTGTTTGGCTGCAAATTAATCTCTTTAGTTCAAAAATTAATTTTGTCGTTGAAAATTCACAGTTTCAGGTTACAAATTCAACTATTGTGTAGTAAATTCTTATTTTGGGCTCGAAGATTTAAAAATATTTTAGACAATTCAATAACTTGGTAGCAAGATCCAAAAGTAGTTGAAGATATTAGTTCATAGTAGATGAAGATTTATAATTTTAGTTGAAATTTTTTTTCTTTAGTTCACAATTTAACTATCTTGTTGAAAATTTGTTTTCTGGCCTTATTGTTTTTAACTGAAATTTTTACTATAATATTTTTTGCGAAAAATGTATCTTCTTAGTTGAAAATTCAACTATTTGGTTGAAAATCCATATTTTTGGTTCGAAAAATAATCCTATTGTTTGAAAATTTAACTATTTGGTTGAAAATTGATTGCTGTATTTTGTTGAAAATTCTTTCATTTTGTTAGAATTTTTTTTTATAAATGCAACTGTTTGTTTGAGAATTAATCTGTTTTAGTTGAGAATTCACGTATTTTTTGAAAATTCGTATTTTTTGGTTAAATTTTCCTTAAAAGTTGAACTACTTTATCAAAAATTCATTGTTTTGTATAAAGATGCATAATTTTAGTTGAAAATTCATCTATTTGGTTGAAAATTCATCGAAAAATAAATATCCTTGGCTCGAAAATTCAACATTTTGGATGAAGTTTTTTTTCTTTATTGTCTGGAAAAACTGTTTTTGATTTGAAATAAAAATCTTCTCTTGGTTAAAATATTAATTATCACATGTTTTTTTAGAATTCATCAGCTTTGTCGGTCCTTTAGGTCAGATTAGAAATTAGGCCATTTGAAAGCTAAACATTAAAACCTTATTAAGTTGAAAAAAAAGATATGTAAAATTAAATAATATCAAATTCGAAAACCCAAAAATTCCACGTCATAATCGGTCAGAATGAAACAATTTCAAAATTAAAGTAATAATATATATTGGAACTTAAACAAGTTTGAATTTAAAGTATTTCAAACTTGCAATCTAAAATTAGTTATTCGAAGTCAATAACTTTCAAACTTGTATGAATTAGAAGTGAATTATGATTCAATTTATGTGCAATTTATAATACATAATTTCATAATAATTGCCAAAGCAACAAATAAAAAGCTATAAAAATACAATCGGTGAACGGAAGGGAAGGAATCGGGGAATCTAGGAATACTTCGGTATATGTGGGAATATGTAGGAATATAAGGGAATACTTGGGAATATCAAGAATATCAAGAATATCAAGAATATCAAGAATATCAAGAATATTAGGAATATCAAGAATATCTGGGAATATTGAAAGAATGTATTTTTTGACAGCGAGCTTCTATTTAGTTCACAATGAACTTGTCAAAAAATGAACCGAAAAAAGTCGAAAACCTAATTCTGTTCTGTGCACTGATTCAAATTCAATTTGGAACCGATTTAAGGTCTAGTGTGAAATTTCAAGTTCAAATTGCCTTAGAAGTAATTTTCAGAGGGTGTATTATCCACTCTGAAGATGCTCGGCCCACTACTTCCGGCGCCCGTGGTTCCTCAAACGTCACGGATGCCTCGCGTTTTTTTGGGAACTAGAAAAAATGGAAAAACAAAAGCAAAAGCTTCGCAAGTTACTCAGCAAGCTCTGCAGTGGCGCGAGCAACCAGTCGCGAGTTTCTCTAAACAAGTAGAAATAAACTTGAACCCCGTTCGCCGAGAGGCCGAAGTGCGCGGTTGCTGATGGCTCGCCATTTTTGGGTTCCCCACCCGCGTCTTCCAAGACGTCCGACGTCGAGGAGCGTCGGGACGACACTCGACGCGCGTCTCTCTGGTCGCTCGGGTTAGGTAAGTGTCTGGACAACGCGATTTTTTCGTCCTCGTGTTCCGGATACTCGAATTTCATACTTTTCATTTTTCAAAAAGATCGTAACTTCTTCGAACAAGTTTTTCAAATCGTTCTCCAAAGTTCAGTTTTTAAACTTCTAAGAATTTGAGTGAGTAACGTGACAAAGAAAAAAAAAAAAAATCTAGACAAGTGAGCTTTTGGCACCGCGTGTGTGAAAATTGTTGAGGAACTCCCCTTTCAAGGATTTTTTGACAAGACTGATCCGGTGATACTCGAGATTTGTTGCAGAAGAATCTCTTGCTTTTCTACC
This sequence comes from Andricus quercusramuli, assembly GCA_932178445.1. Lineage (NCBI taxonomy): Eukaryota > Metazoa > Arthropoda > Insecta > Hymenoptera > Cynipidae > Andricus > Andricus quercusramuli. The sequence goes on along the minus strand of CAKNXH010001498.1, from coordinate 40,922 downwards.
AAGCTGTCTGTGGCGATGCAGGATTCTTTTAAGCTACCTCTTTATCGCTGCGAAATAACACTCAACGCTTCACGCTTACTCTTTTGGGCTTGTAGACGTTGCGCGATGTCGTAAGTAGCATTAACACGGATAACAAAAATAAATAACACGTACAAAATGGTATGTTTTTGAGAGTCGTATGTCAGAATTTAATGCCTCTCTTGTGCAAACATTCCAGTGTTTTTGATGCTGAATTAAAAAGAGGCAAGAATAGATTGAGCAGTCGTGAAAATAAGTCTCACTGTGTTGAAAAATATATAATTTTGTTCAATTGTTGTAAAAAGAGATTTAGGAAAAACAGAAATATTCATTCTCTAATTCGTGTTTTCAACTGTATATTGTTTAATAATTGATGTATCATTTAATTCAATGAATACTTCATTTCTTTGTTTGAAAATTTAACTATTTTTTGGAAATTCCTTTTTGTATTGCTTGCAAATTTATTTTTCTAACAGAAAATTGAAATATTCTATTTTCGGTTGAAAATTCAAGTATTTGAGTGTAATTCAATTTTTAAGTTGTGATAAGTTTGTTGAGAAATTTTCTGTTCTTGTTGAAAATTGATCTTTTGATTTGAAAATTCAACTATTTGGTCAAAAACTCAGTTTATGGCAGGAAATTTATATTTTCAGTTGCAAATGTATTGATTTTGTTGAAAATTTGTCTTTTTTGGTCGAAGATTTATCTTTTGGTTTGGAAATTCAACTATTTGGTCAAAAACTCAGTTTTGGTAGGAAATCTATATTTGTAGTTGAAAATGTATTGATTTTGTTGAAAATTTGTCCTTTTTGGTAGGAAATTTATCTTATGGGTTGAAAATTCAACTATTTGGTTAAAAATACAATTTTTTAGTTGAAGATTTATTATTTTTGTTAAAGCTTCATTTATTTCAAAATGTAACTGGTTTATTGAAGATTTGTTTTTTTTTGTTATTGTTGAAAATTCAAAAATTTTGTTAAAAATTAATTTTTTAGCTGAAGATTCATCATTTTAGTGAAAACTTAATTTCTTCGAATGAAAATGTAACTATTTGGTGGGTATTTTTTTTGGTAGAAAATTCATCTATTTGTTTAAAAATTCAGGTTTTTGGTTGAAAATTTATTATTTATTATTATAAAATTGAACCATTCAATTTTCGATAGAATCATTTTTTTTAGTTGAAAATTTATGTACTTTGTTGAAAATTTGTCTTTTTTCGTAGAAAATTCAACTATTTGGTTAAAAATTCAGTTTCTTGGTTGAACAATTTATTCGTCTTACTGAAAATCAAAATATTCTATTTTCGGTAGAAAATGTATAGTTTTTAGTTGAAAATTTTTGAATTTGTTGAATTTTTTTTCCGTAAAAAATTCATTTTTATAGTTGAAGATTCATTATTTCAGTTAAAACTGCATTTTTTGGTTGAAAAAGTAACTAGTTTGTTGAAAATTTGTTTTCTTTTTGTAGGAAATTCGTCTTTCTGAATTAAAATTACACTATTTGTTTAAAAATTCAGTTTTTTGTGTAAAAATTTATTTTTCCAACTGAAAATAAATTATTATTTTTTTCGGAAGAAAATTTATCTTTTTTGGTAGAACATTAATCTTTTTGATTGAAAATTTATCTTTTTATTCAAATTTAATCCTCTTTGTTGAGAATTCATCTGTTTATTTGAAAATTCATTTTTTGAGTTGAAAATTCAACTATTTGGTTGAAAATTGGTTTCTTCAGTTGAAAATTAATTTTTTGAGAATCTGTGGAAATTAAAATTCTTGTGTTACTTATTCTATACGAAAACAAAAATATTCATCTTAAATTCGTTCTTGCAGCTATGTATTTTTTAGTAATTTATATAACATTTAATTAGAAAGTCGACCTTTTTCTATTATTCAAAAATAGTTGAGTGAAAAATGTAAAATAGTATATTATGCACCAAGGGAAAGAAGGGGGACTTTTTCGACGATTACTGAAAAAATACACGAGTTGTGAAAAGTTCTCTGTCCCTTAGTGTGTATAATACTTTTTATAACAAATGCATGATTTGATGTGATTTTTGTAACACAGGCATGATTTCTTTATAAATTAGCCAAAATTTTGGTAAACTTTGAAATTTTGGTAAATATCGTAAATTTCTGGAAATGTGTGGTAATTTATGAAAACTGCTCGTTTCGAGTTGTTCCAATCTGTCAATGCGATCACCTGATCGATTAATAATTTTCATTATTCACCTCCGACGTCACTTTTTACTCCCTAGGGACTAAAAAGTAGAACTTTCACCCCACTTCATAGGCATTGGAAAGGGCTGAAATCATGCATGTGTTATGAAATATTAATTTTGTATGGAAATTCTATTCATAGTAAATGCAAATATCGATAGTTAGGTCAAAAATTCCTATAATCAAAAATTTCGATATAATTTTCTTTACAATTTTAATATACTTTAAAAGTACTACGTTTTGCATTAAAATCTGACATACATATTACTGAAAAAGGACCAAATAATAAATTAATATTTATAAGAATAAGTGTTTGCATGCGAGTGAAATGAATATATAACATAAAAAATTTTGGTGGAAAGGAATTGAGGAAAGGAGAGAGGGTGCGGAAGAATAGGGACGAAATTTCACGAATTCTCCGACACTTTGGGAGTCAGCCAAAAAGGTTAGGGCCTCACCACTTGCAGGCCTGATGAAGAGAACTTGCTAACAGACATTGTCGAACGTCAGCCATTGGCATTTCCGTGTCAAGGGTGACATCCAAGGAATTCATTTTTTTTTAATTGGACCTTAAAGAAATTATTATAGTACAATTTCTAATCGAATTTCTCCCTCACAAGAATTTTTTAAAATTATTATAAATCATGGAAGAGTGAGATTAGGTGATATCAATTAGGCTTTCTCTAAATTAAAAAAAAATGTAAACAGCCTAATTTCTCTGTTTGAAAATATTTCAGAAAGTTGTTAAGATTAAAAATAAATTTGACAATAACAATGATAAGTTGAAGATTATTGATAGAACTACTTTTGAAAAAGACTGGAAAAAGTTGCCCTGAATCCAGACTTAAATCTTTCAAACATGATTGAGGAATCTTAAATCCTCATCAGTTTATTTGTGAAACCTTATTTTCTATTTAAAATCTGGAACAGGAAAGCGACGTGACCTCATTTTCACACACCTTTCCCGAAATACGACTCATCTAAACTTCGGAAGGAATCTTATAAATATAAAACAATATTACAAACCTCATATATAAAGAGCAACCCATAAGTATATGAATTTCAAATATCAAAATATTAGAAAAAAACATCACATTTTGTAGATTTGATCGAGTGAAATGGAAGTTACTGGGGCTAATTGGCGCATCTGGGGAAAGCGGCGCACCCTTGATTTTGTGTTTCTGAATATGTTATTTGCTTCTTCGAGGAAAAAAATACAGATCCTCGTAACTAACAATTCTAAAACTCTAATTGCAAAACTCAGAAGAAGCAATATCGCATTTTAAATCGAGAATTAAGTGAGTGCCGCTTTCCCCCATATATGTGCCGTTTAGCCCCAGTTTACGGTTCTTGATTCTTTTTCCAGAAAGTAAAGAATCCTACGCGAGAATTATAAGAAAAAGTGTGTTTATTGGGGCGGCGCTCGTTTCGCAAAGTTTCGTAGAGTCTATTAATAAGTCCAGTCCGGCCAGTTAGATCGGATGTCGGTCGGCGTTGGCGGCCAAGTAAAGCTCGTTCTCAAGGGAGTTTTGAGAGACTCACGCTCCAGCTCGACCCGTTCTTCCCGACATCGTCAGCCACCGTTCGGCTGCTTATTAATAGAATCTGGCAGTAGATGCTATTTCCGTAGATATCAGCTCTCTACGGGTGCTACTTCGAAATGCTGATTGCTGAAAGCCCACGGCTGGCCGAATATGACGAGATGCTTCTTCCGTCACTAAAAAAAAAAAAAATAAAATAAAATAAAAAATAAATATAAGAAGATGTCTGTTGTGTACCACTTGGTCAAATAGACTTCCGGTCTCTCTAACGCGGAAAATCAAACGACGATAAATGGATCCTTGTTGAGGGCCCTCGGTTGACCGAATATAATGAGAGTTTTCTTCCGCCATGAAGAAAAAAAAAGAAAAAAAAAGAGGTCTATTGTGTGCCACCTGGTCCAATACACTTCCGGTCTCTCTACTTCGGAAAATCAGACGACGATGAATAAATTCCTGAATAATAGCCTTTGGATAACCGAACATCACAAGATGCTTCTTCCGCTACTGAGAAGAAAAAAAAAGAAAAAGAGGTCTATTGTGCGCCACCTGGTCCAATAGACTTCCGGTCTCTACCTTGGAAAATCAAACGACGATGAATGGAGCGTGCCAAAGTCAATGGGATTCTTTTCTCTGATGAGACGTACGAGTTTCGCGTGCTTCAAGTTCCTCAGCAAGTTCCTGAGGTCGGGTGGCGAAAAAAAATTCGAGCCATCTGTTCAATTGACGATCAATTAAAGCTAACGAAAAATAATGGTTTCAGCAAAAAGAAGTTCAGCTCTTATATTTTTTGGATGAATAACATAAAAACAATTTTTTTATTTAGGAGGATACCCACCAAAAAGCTTCGATTTGATGAAAAAACCAGCCTAAATTTGTTAAGTTCTTTAGGAGGGGAGGGGGGTTGTGCCACACCAAGAGAAAATGAAATATTGTCGAAAAGTTAAAAAAACACCTCTAGAAATTAAAAAAACAACGCAATCCAAAGGCGCTGGTACTGTTGATTCTTGTTTTCGTTTCTGGCATGCCTTAGTATTATTTTAAAATCAGAAAGAAAAAAAAATTGTGCTCATTTTTGAGAAAAATTAATTTTTTCCTTTTCTTCATTTTTGCCGATTTATACTTGGATTTGAGCCTAATTAAAGATACTTCAACATTTCATTTGGTTTTCTGGATATGCTAAAACTGTTTTAAAGTAAAATACATTAAAAAAAATGCTGAATCTATTCAAGAAAATCGTTTTTTGATACGTTTTTTTTTCGAAATATAAGATTTCCAAAAATTAAAAATATTTTTGCTCAGAAAAGAAATATTTATTGATTGAAATTGCTCAGAATAAGAATGAGCCTATGTAAACAATAATTAATTTATTGAATAATTAATTTAAATTAATATGGTAGCGAGCAATCGTAGTCTGGATAACTTTGTTCTGTTATTGAGGTAGTAGTCGTGTCAAAAATCAGCTCTTTGGAAGAAAAGGTTTCTTAAGATTTCAAGAATTGAAATATTATCAGTCATGTTTTATGAAAGGAAAAACATTATTTCTGTGGAAAAAGCTTTAAATTTGTGAAAAATGGTTGAATCTTAATAGGTGATAGTTTTTTCGGAGAAGAAATTCTCTACAGCTCTACTGTTTCCAATTTTGAGAGTAAATTTTTCTATGGCTGAAATCGTTAAAACAGTTTCTCGAAAATAAAAAAAATCAACAAATAGTTGTATATGAAGATCATTCGCTTGTTTTCTAAATTTGTAAGAAGCGACAGTGAGGAAAAATTAATTTATAAACATTATTGTTAAAATAATTATTTTCCGTAAGTTCTAAACCTTGTAGAAAATAATGTTTTTTGAATGAAAAATGACACATAATATTATTTCAATTCTTAAAATCATAAAAAACTTTTTTTCTAGAGACGATAGCTACGATAGCTACCTTAAATGTTTTTGATTAATATTCATTTAAATTAATTATTCAATAATCTTAGGTTCTTTATTGAAAGCTCATTTTTATTCTCACCAATTTCAATGAATAAATATTTTTTTCTTGCACATACATGTTCAAAATTCGTGAAATTTCCATTTTTCGAAAGAAACTCATGAAAAAAGATTTTTTTCGAAAGTTTCAGCATATTCGGAAAACAAAAAAAATTAAACTGAACAAACATTTCTTGATTAGGGCTCTAAACAAGGTATGAATGTGAGAAAAAAAAAAGATTCTTGTCAAAAATCGGTCTAGCGAATTTTTCTTTTCTTTTGTTAGAATAAGGCATACCCATTACCTTCGATATAATGTAAGGTATTTTTTCTGAAATCTGTTTTATACGTAATTTTTACAAAATTTGATAATAAAATTGAAACATCTATAATTGAACATTGAAAGGGATAATTTTTTATCCATAAGGGTGTTTTAGTACAAATGCTTTTTAGGTGACAATTTTTAAGTGAATAATCTACTTAAAAGTCAGGAAAATGCACTGAAAACTGGAAAGAGCATGAGAATTAATTTTTTGTTTTCAAAAAAGGTTTGCTTTTTATTTTTATGGGTATTTCCTGAAATTTTCCTACAGTTTCAAATTTGATTTTTTTTGCAACTAATTGAAGCTTTTAGGCCAATTTCCTACAATTTAAAAAATATGTTTTGTACTGAACCGTTCGATAGTTAACCACTGGTTTTTATTTAAAAAAATAATAAATTCTCCTTCAAAAATAAATTTTCCTCTTCAGAAATAGAAATTAAAGTTACTTTCAAACTTTTTTTTTTATCTATTTCAACTTTTTCATAGAATGGGGCATACAAGTAAAATAGCCTAATATTCTAACAATATCTAAACAAAAAGTCATTAGACATGAATGATAATTTTTATCGTCTCTGTTATCAATTTGAATATGAAAGAACACGTTTTTAAAATCTAAATATATAAAGAGTTTATCTACTGAAAAGATATTTCATATCTGAAGTCGTTTTAAATTCGAGAGGTTTAATTTTCAGTAGAAAAGGTATTCTTGGCAAGACTCGTCCAGGAGAACGGGAACGATTGGTCAGACATTCCTGGAGTCGCTAAGTAGAAGAGGTGCTTTTTGGTGTGGCAGCACGATGCATTTTTTCAGCTTGATTTTTAAATATAGTTCAAGAGATTGGAATAATTATAATAATCAGTTGAAACTAGAGAGCACTAATAATTAATTGTATTTTCTATTGAAAGATGGAACACCTGCTACTCAGGGCCATTCCCATTTTAGAACATTAAAATATCTGCGCTATCTATTTCCATGAAAGCCTCTCTATTCGAAAATAACTTGAAGCTCTAATTTATGTGGAAGAAATTTTGTGACAGTTTTCGAAGCTCATTTAATTCTAGAAAGAATTAATGAATTTAATTTTAATAAGTGCTAAATTGAAAAACGGGTACAAGTTTTTTTTGAATTTGATATTTTTTAAATCAATGAGGATCGAATAAATTTCAAATTAGGCAGATCCTTTCAGGTAAGTTTCAGCGGAAATTAGGTCAAACCTATTTTTTCGGCTTCAGAAAAAAAAATTTCACGAAGCTAAGAGTAGTTGAATGTTGAAGATTTTTTTTTTAAAACACCAATTCTTTATATAAACTTCCATTGTTTTCTTTTGTCTAATTTAGACTTTATAGTGAATTCTGATGACATTTCCGTCCTTTTTCGAAGTCTCCTGGAAAATTTCAAGAAAGTCTAAAATTAACAACAAGGCGACGATTTGTCCGAAAAAAATTCTAAAACTCGATTTTTGGAAAGAAAAAATTCTCATTGTTGAAAAAATTATTTAGCCCACATAAAACTCGAAAGATATCTTCCTTGGGAATAATTTCGAAAATTGGAACAAATAAAGAGTGGGTGTTTTATTACAAAGAATTTTTGATATTTTCCAAACAAATCGTCACCATTTTATTCATTTTTAACTTTTTTTCAATTTTCTTACGGACATTGAAATTATGCATCCAAAAAATAAATTGAAATATTTAAATTTGTTCTTTGGATTTGAAAATAATATAGGATTACAAGTGCAAAAGAAAATTTTTGCTCTATTGAGAATTTTTTGGAAATGTGCAAAATTTTTTTTTTTTTCGATTGAGTTGAATGCACGCTTTATTTGGAAAAAGTTGAATATGTAAAACCTACAATTTCTTCAGTTTGAACCAAAGAAACTAAATTACGATAAAGATTTTTTTCCGAAAAAACAGAATATTGAAATGTTTCATTGGCTCAAGCTGAAAACTGTTCAGATTGGAGAGATTCAGCTTTTTCTAAAACGTGTGTATTTTATTTAATCTTAAGAAAGCATGTTTTTTGCACAATTCCAAAATATTCTAAATTAAGCAAAGAATTCCCTTTTGAATTTCTAATTTTATATTAGTGTTCACTGGTAATAACTGAGCATATAAAAAAAATTTCAGAATTCTTGAATTCAGAAGATTTTTTTTTCAAATTTTCAAATTCATAAAATGAACAGAAGATATCGTCCGATCGGAAAAAGGTATTTACAGGTGAAAATTTGGTATGGGTAAGCAACTTTCACGAAGTATTGAAATTCAATAAAAAAAAAAAATTGAAAACGAACCGTAATAGTGTAGAACCTGCCCGATTTGAAATGAATTTTATCAGAGAGAATAATGAACTATTTCCTTTTTTTCTTGTGAAAATATTTTCATGATTCCCAAATCAAAACAAAAGTTTAACTAACGAAATTGCGGCCATTCTTTTAAAAATACAAAAATTATAATTGGGGTGTTTTCAGGTGTTTCCCTTAATATAACGCAAAGAAAATTGATACGTTTTGCATGTGTTTTATTTGACAGAATAGCAAATAAATTTAACAAAAATTTAATCGTAATATTGTGTGGTATAATTTGGTTTTTCTAACAAAAAATATAACATTTTCAGAATTATATTGTTTGAAACCAATTTTTGAAACTACTGCATGCAAAAAAAGCACTATTAGCGCCAGCGCCTTTTTCCACACTCCTGCCGCATATTATACAATATCTCGTAAACACTCAAAGTTAAGTAACTTTTGAAAGAGTCCCAAATTCTGTGGTGCGCATTTCACTAAATGAATGTCACTTGTAAACTAAAATATATCAAATGTTACTCCCTTCCTTAATTCGAAACACAGTCACCTTGTCTTATTTTTGGACTGTGAATAATACTCGTGTAATTTTATATTTCGAACGGAAATCGTGATTAGCGAATGATAAACAAAGTCTTTCCCTAAAAACATCTTAATATATTATTTACCAAGGCAAGATATTAGACACGTATTTTTTGTTTTCCAATTAAATTAAAAAAAAAATACGTAAATTAGGAAAAAATCAACGAAAATTTTATTTCAAAAGGTGTACCCTGGAAACAGTAACAGTAACATTAATTTGACATTTTGCGATGACATACTTGGCAGAAAAAAATTCTACATGGAGAAAAATACTGAAAATATGAACACCGAAAAAAAGATTTGCGAAAAAAAATTCTGTAATTTCAAATTAGCAAAAGAAAAGAAAGCTACTGAAATTTCTTGACACTTTGAAATTCCTAAAAAAGATATATCCAACACTGTCAAATTTCCGACACTAGAAAATTTCAGAGTATAAACAAGTAAAAAAAGTTTTCTTAAATCAATATTATTTATTTATTAAAAATACAATAATGAAATATTTTGATTGAAGCTATTTTTTCAATGCTTAATGTATTTTTCAAAATCATTGTTAATTTTAAAATAACAATAATTGCACAAAAAATTTTCCAATGCAAGGTTTTTTTTTGAAATTGTCGATAAAAGTTTTTTCAAAAATTTGTATCTTTTAAGAAAAATCTTTTTCTTGTATTGATCTTTTGCATTAGAGGATATTTTTTTCCAATTACTGTTATTACCATTCATAACAATAATTTTTTTTAAATACATTGAACATCCAACAGAATAATTTTCTAGTATGGGAAATTTTGCAGTATCGGATATTTTATAATGTGACACTTATCTGTCGGAATTTTTATTTTTTGGGAACTTTAAAATTCGGTAATTCGCTTTTATTACAAATTGTTGGAATATTTATTTTTCCGGATTTTGCGGTCGTCCTATTGAAATATTCTGAATGTTAAAGTTAACGAAACTATAAAAATTGATGAAATTATTAAATTAGTGAATAAATAAAAATTGAAATTAAAATTAAAAAATAAAAAAAATAAATAAAGAAAATATTAATCTAACCGATACAAAATATTAAATTTAAATATTTTTCATTGTTGGAAATTAAAAATTTTGTTCTCTAGAAATTTCGTGATTTGAATAATTTCTTAAAGTAAAAACTTCAGGATTTCTAAATACCTGGCTTCAAACTAAATATCAAAATATATTCTATAATTTGAAATTTCGGAATTTTTCTAGTTCTGCAATTATATTTTCAGTATTTTTCAATATTCGGTAATTTTATTTTCTGGTATAATAATAATATTTATAATAATAATTTTTAATTCTGTATAATATTGTGAAAAATTTATTTTATATTATAAAAAATTAAGTTTTTCTATATGAAGTAATAGTTGAGCGAGGACAAAACTCACTGTATATATCTCTCTCATACTACTATAAATAAAAACAAAGATTTTTTTTATAATTCACCTAAATATAAAAGTGGCCCCAAGATGGCGAAAAAAATTTTTTGGTAATAAACAAAAAATATTTATTTCATATTTTGCCTTAGAGAACAATATATTTCAGTCGCAAATAATTCTGTGACATCATGAGGGCCAGACTACCCGATTTCATATGCAATCGGTCCTTACTGCAGAATTGCGAATAAAAAATCTTTATTGTAAATAATTTCATGTTTTTTTTTCGACACGAAGGACTTATTCTGGGGCTGTGGGTGGGGTTAAGGATGCATTAAAGATTAATGAAATAACAAATATTACAGCGGACGGGTAATTTTCATACGTGAAGAAGACAAAAAACAGCCGCCACCATGGACGCGATTAAAAAGAAGATGCAAGCGATGAAGCTTGAGAAGGACAATGCGCAGGATAAAGCAGATACCTGCGAGGGGCAGGCCAAAGAGGCGAATATGAGGGCGGACAAAGTTCTCGAAGAAGTAGCAGACTTGCAAAAAAAATTGACGCAAGTTGAGGCTGATCTTGTCACTAACAAAGGAAACCTCGAACAGGCCAACAAGGACCTCGAGGAACGTGAAAAATCCCTCACAAATGTAAGAATTTTTTATTCATTTTTTCCTAACTCCTAACACCTAACACCTAACTCCTAACTCCCAACCCCTAACTCCTAACTCCTAACACCCAGCACCTAATACCTAACACCTAACACCTAACACCTAACACCTAACACCTAACTCCTAACACCTAACTCCTAATTCTTAACTCCTACCTCTCAACTCTTATCTCCTCACTTCTGACGCCTGACTCCTAACTCCTAATGTCTAACTCCTAATTCTTAACACCTAACACCTAATTCCTAACACCTAACTCCTAAGTTATGATTCCTAACTCAGAACTCTGAATTCAGGGAACTAAGAGGTAACTAAGAGAAGTCTGGGGTAATGAGGGGGTTAGAGGAAACCTTAGAAAAACATTAGAGGAAACAACAACAAACAACATAGAGTGAAAATGAGGGGGAAGTAGATGAGGAAGAAGTTGGAAAATGGAGGGGAAGCGAAGGTTGAAGTGTGATAAGGCGCCTACTTTAATTAATATGTTTCTAACTCTAAATGGTTTTTGAAAATTGTCTATTTTCTTAGAAAATTAATCTTTTTGGTTGAAAATTCAAGTACAATTAAAGCTGAACTACTATGTTAAAAATTCATGTTTTGGTTGGAGACGGATCATTTTAGTTGAAAACTCATTTCTTCGTCTGAAAATTTAACTATTTTGTTGAACTTTAATTTTTTAGTACAGATCTTTTTTAAATTGAAAACGTAACCATTTCATTTTTCGTTGAAGATTCATTTTTTTTAACGGCAAGTTTAAGTATTTTTCACCTGAAAATTTAACAATTCCAGTTGAAAATTCATCATTTCATACGAAAATTCAACTCTTTGGTTGGAATTTATTTTTTTAACTGAAAATTGAACTTTTCCAATTTTGGTGGAAAATTTACCATGTATTTTGTTCATAGTTTTTTTGGTTCAAAATTAATCGTCTTGATTGAAAATTCCACTTCTTGGTTCAAAGTTGAACTACTTTGATAAAAATTGTTATTCTGGTTCGAAATGCATAATTTTAGTTGAAAATTTATCTCTTTGGTTGAAAATGTAAATTACAATGTGGTTGAAAATTGAACTACATGGTTGAAAGTTGAACTAATATGTTAAAAATTCGTTTTTTAGTTGGAGATGCATTATTTTCGTTTAAAAATCATCTCTCCGTTTGAAAATTTAACTGTTTTGTTGAAATTCGTTTTTTTTAGTGGAGATTTGTTTTCAAAATTGAAAATGTAACTATTTTATTTTTGGTTGGAGATTCATCTTGTTTAACGGCAAGTTTGAGTTTCTGATTGAAGGTTAATGTATTTTGTTAAAAAGTGGTTGTCTTTTTAGCTGAAAATGTATTTTTTAACTGAAAACTTAACTATTCCAGTTTAACCTTCTTGAGTGAAAATTCAACAACTTGGTTCTTTGGTTGAAAATTTAAATATTTTGTTAAAAATTCTTTTTATTTTAGAAGATAATTGATTTTTTCAAGTTACAAATGTAACTATTCCATTTTCGGTTGAAAATGTATCTTTTTCAGTGTAAAATTCAACTCAAAACTCAAAACTCACAACTGACAACTCAAAATTCAAAACTCAAAACTCACAACTCACAACTCACAACTAACAACTCACAACTCACAACTAACAACTCACAACTCACAACTCACAACTCACAACTCACAACTCACAATGCACAATTCACAATTCACTACTCACAATTCACAATGCAATCGGTTTGGGGCATTTCTCAACCAAAGACTATCAGTATTATCTTTTGACGACAATATATATTTTGTTTTTGAGAGGAAATTAGGTCACAGGTGTTTTGTCGATTTTAATGAAACTTGGGGCAATTATATTGCTACATAAGAAACACTTGAAGCTGTAAGTGTTTTTGAAAATTCTCAAAATTGCGGGAGATACGCCATATTGAATTTTGGGGTTGGATTTTTTTGAATTTTCGACATTTCTGGAACTGATAATTGAATTTCGATAGAACTTTAAGGTTTTAGGAGTAACATTATATATTTCAAAAATAAAATAATCAGAAAAAATTTGACCTTTTTCGCCCAAAAACAGGTAAAAAATCATTTTGATCTAATTTTTCGTAATATACTTCCCCTTTCAACTGCGCTATGCTGTCAGTGTCGCGATTTGCAAACGATAGAAGCAGCAACTTTTTTCTTACTATTTGTAAAAAATTTCTTTTGCTGAATATGATAGACAGATTAGATGTACATGGGAGTTTGGATTGAAAAAATTTTTTATTTATAATGATCATCATTATAAAGAAATTCTATTACCAAACACTGAATATTGAATATTACTGATTGTTAATTTTATAAACTTTATCTAATTTAAAGACAAGTAAGAGAAAACATTATTTTGTAATAACTTTGAATATCCATACTGGAAATTTATTTACATAATTTGCTTATAAAATCAACAGTTAAAATCGGTAGACATATTTTATGAGCATGTATCACTTTCCTGATAGAAGCCAGTAATTTTAATACCAAAATATCCTCTACAAATCAGACACTGACAGCGCAGCGCACCGTCTCACCGAAATTGCGATATCTTCGGACCCAGAAAAGTTTTCATGAATTTGTTTTTTAAATCAAAGCTGAATTCACAAGAAATATTAATATCAGGTTAAAAAAAATTATAGAGGAAGTATTTCACAAAAAATTAACTAAGAGTTTTTAATTACTTTTTTGGGCAAGAAGAAATCCTGAGTATTTCATTTTTGAAATATATAATTTCACCTCTAATACTGTAAAATTTCATTTAAATTCAATTACCTGTTCCAGAAATACCGATAATTCAACAAAATCCAACCCAAAAATTAAATATGGCGTAACTCCCGTAAATTGCAAAAATCCTCAAAGCTTCAAATGTTTCTTATGTAGCAATATAATTTCGCGATGTTTTATCAAAATCGAATAACCATTTACAAATCCTGATACTCCTGACTTTATTCCTGATATTATCATTATTATTATTATATTTTAATCCTAATTTGTAGGCTGAGTCCGAGGTGGCTGCCCTTAACAGAAAAGTACAACTGATTGAAGAGGACTTGGAACGCTCTGAAGAACGTCTTAACACCGCAAGCTCGAAACTCGCCGAAGCATCTCAAGCAGCTGACGAATCCAGCCGGTAAAAATACTACATTCCAAAATTCCTAAATTTTCGAAATATTGAATCGCTCTATAATATTTTGAGTGTCATAATTAACAAAGTTGATGATATTTCAGTATGTGCAAAGTATTGGAAAACCGTGCTCAGCAGGATGAGGAAAGGATGGACCAGCTGACGAACCAACTGAAGGAAGCTCGTCTTCTCGCTGAGGATGCTGACGGCAAATCTGACGAAGTCGCGCGTAAATTGGCCTTCGTTGAAGATGAACTTGAGGTCGCAGAAGATCGTGTCAAGTCGGGAGAAGCGTAAGTATTTTATAAAAATCTCCTTTACAGAAAGATATTGCCGCTTCAGGAATCGAAGGCCTGGAGCCAACAGAACCCCGGACCCACATTACCCCGGGTGTCATATTACCACATGTGTCACATTACCCTGGGTGTCATATTACCACATGTGTCACATTACCCCGGGTGTCATATTACCACATGTACCACATTACCCTAAGGGCCATATTTTTAATCTCTCTAACCCCGTGCATCCCCTACCAATACCTATATTTTGGAATTCCAAACTGTGGCATGAATCAAGACCCCCAACGATCCCCTACCCACCACTAATAGCTTCACTACACCTTACCTTATCTGGCCCCACTCGTCTCTTTTAGAGTGGTATCCTCAGATACTACTTTTTTCATTCCACCCTCAGATACAACCTTTTCCTAATTCGAACTGAGATACCACCTTTCGTGAAACAAGACGGTTTTAGGAATGGTCCCACACCCCCGATACGCTCTATGATCCTGCGTAGTGCGCAGTGCTCCACTTGTAATCCGGAGTAATCTACTTGTAATGCGAAGTAATCCACTTGTGATCCGGAGTAATCTACTTGTGATGCGAAGTAATCCACTTGTGATCCGGAGTAATCTACCTGTAAACCGGAGTAATTCACTTGTGGGGCGGAGTAATTCACTTGTATTCTGGAGTAATCCAGAGTAATCCATTCGTAATCTAGCGTAATGCACCTATTATCCAGGATAATCTACTTGTAATCCTAGTAATTCGAAGTCATTTCAGTAATCCAAGTGATTAACTTGTAATCCAAAGTAATCCAGGTAATTCGGAATAATTTGCATAGATAATCCAATTATTTTAAAATCATTTTGTTAAAAATTTATTGATTTTTTTTGTTGAAAATTAATTTTCTTAACTGAAAATTTTCTTCTTTTTTGGACGTAAATTAATTGTTTTTACTGGAAATCTAACTATTCGATTTTTGGTCGAAAAATATTATCTTTCAGTTGAAAATTCAACTATATGGTTGAAAATTCATGTATTTTGTTTAGAATTTGCTGTTTTTGGTAGAAAATTAATCTTTTTGGTTGAAAATTCAACTACATACTTGAAAGTTGAACTACTGTGTTGAAAATTCATTTTTTGGTCGGAGATGGATTATTTTTGTTGAAAATTAATCTTTTCGTTTGAAAATTTCATTTTCAAACGTGGAAAATTCATCATTTTTAACAGCAAGTTTAAGTATCCGGTTGAAGCTTAATGTATTTTGTTGAAAATTCGTTGTCTTTTGGTTGAGAACGTATTTTTTTAACTGAAAATTTAACTATTCCAGTTAAAGTTCATCATTTTATTGGAAAATTCATCTCTGGTTCAAATTTAATTTTTTAACTGAAAATTGAACTTTTTCATTTATGGTGTAATTTTTATCTTGTATTTTGTTAACATTTTCTTAAACCTAATCTTCTTAGTTGGAAATTTAACTTGTTGGTTCAAAACTGAGTTACTTTGTAAAAAATTAATGTTTTGCCTAAAAATGCATTATTTTAGTTGACAGTTGATCTCTTTGGTTAAAAATTCAACTATTTTGTTAGAAATTCTGTTCATTTCAGTAGAGAATTAATTTTAATTAAAAATGTAACTATTCCATTTTTTATTGGAAACTTATCTTTTCTAGTGGACAATTCTACAACTTGGTTGAAAAATCGTTGTCTTTTGGTTGAAAATGTATTTTTTTAACGAAAATTTAACTATTCCAGTTGAAAATTCATCTTTTTAGTTGAAAATTCACCTCTTTAGTTGACATTTAATTTTTCAACTGAAAATTCAACAATTCTAGTTAAAAATCCATCATTTTATTCGGAAATTCTTCTTTTTGGTTGAAATTTAATTTTTTCACTGAACATTAAACTATTCAATTTTTTGTGAAAAATTTACCTTCATTTTGTTTAATTCTTTTTAAATAGAAAATTAACCTTCTTGGTTAAAAATTCAATTTCTTTGGTTTCAACAAGTTGCTTCCTCCTCGCTTCCGCACAAGCATCTTCCAGTGTAGCATCTAAGGCCCTCCTTTTTTAGTTTTTACAGAAATAAAAGTGAATAAAAAAATTGAATAATAAATGAAAGTAATCGATCTTTAACTCTCTTTCTTATTGGAATGTACTACTGATGTCCTTCCCTTTTTTAGTCTTTTCTATGATTAATTTCCATTCCACGACTTATTTGAAAATAGTTTTTAATTTTTAAAAAATTTGATTTTCTTATTCATCTTTAATTTTTGTATTGCTGTGTATTGCCGACCCGCTTTGTCTTTTCAGACTCTTGTGGGCATTTTTAGAAGCCTTTTCCTTTTAAGATCTTCAAAATGATTATATATGATTCATTTAAATGTGGATGAGAAGAAGTGATTCATGTCTTTATATTATATACATAGTTATTTACAGATATCTGTAAACAATTTTACAGAATGTGAGTTTTTAATTCATGTTTATTTTAAAATTTATATTTAGTATTAAAAACTACAAATGTTTTGATTTTTGAAAATAATAATAACGTGAATCATTATGAAAGGCATATGAACATCTGAAATATTTATATTATCTAGATATTAGGTATATATTGCAAAAAGATGTCGTAACTTCTTTTCGAAAAATCGAGACACTTTCTAAGGGTTTCTTAAATAATGTTTTTTTTTTAAATTCCAATTCGATCCAATATTCTAAAAAGATATACAGTGAACTCTTGCTTATTCCAAGACGCCTTTATTGCAAGGCTTACCTATTTCAAGTCTCCCATGCTGGGATATTTCAAATTGCGTAGTTCCTGCACCTCCCATGAAGGTACCTGTACGGCCTCGCCCACGTCAGTGGCTGGCCAATTAAGAAGAGGTTTGAATATAGTATCTTAGCATGACGTCATGGGAATACATACGAGTTTTTAGAGAAAATATTCTAAACGTAAAAGTAAGTTATAAATGTACGAATATTTGTCAAGTATCGAATGTATTTTCTCAGTCATGTTCCATTCTTTCTTCGATTAATGGCCTTCCAGTTTTACGAAATGAAATAAAATATCAAAAATTTGAGGTTAATGCATCAGATCGATTCGATCAGAATCGGGTATTCTAACCTCAAATTTCGGATAGTTGATTATATTTCGTGAAACTGAAAGGTCGTCAACCAACGAAAGGATGAAACAGAATTACGCAAGTGCATTCTACACTTGAAAAATATTACTATTCAGACCTTTAGAACTTACTTTTACGTTTTGAATATTTTCTCCAAGAAGGCGTAGCAGCCCCATGTCAAGATGTACCAACTATGCTAACCTTCCTGACATTTCCACTTATTCTACGATGACCGTGACGTCATGGTACAAATACTTACAGTGCGCGCGTCGATACAAGGGCGCGACAGCCAATGAACGTCGCTTGACAAAAATCACCCGACGACTCTAGCCTTGAAATACGAAATTTACGTTTCGCGGTCCTTGAACTAATTTACATTAAAAGTCCAAAGAATAAGAAAAATCATGATGCTTAAATAATAATGGAATTTAAAAATTGATGATTGCTTTTAGAAAAATCATGGAGCTCGAGGAGGAACTTAAAGTCGTCGGAAACAGTTTGAAATCCCTGGAAGTATCCGAAGAGAAGGTAAAATTATTTTTTAATTATGTATAAATTATTTTTAATCCCAGTTAATTATTTTTTTTTAGAAAGTTGTAGTCACGAGATATTACATACATTTCGGGGCTGTTTTCTGTTTGTTTATCTATTACAGATTACGAATTTTCTGCACCAAAAATTTCATTAATGAAAATTTTCAAATAATTCATTTTATATCATGACACAATTTATTGCTGAATATTTCTAAATGTGATTGATAAAAGAAACTTTTTCATACTTTTACAGAGATGAGAAGAATTACATTGTAGACAAAAACTTAGAATGTCTTAATGCACGAAGTCATGAGTTCACAATAAAACTTCTGGTAAAATTAAAATTGTTTGAGGTTTTATTTTGAAAAATTATTGTTAAGTTTTGAAGGGTTGAAGATCATTCTTTCATTTTGTAGGCTTTGAGAATTTTTTTAGGAATATTGAATTATTTCGAGAGATCTTAGAAGCTTTGAAAGCATTTGAAAATAATTTAACTCTTTGGAAGTTTGAATTTTTTTTAAAAGTAAGTTTTAAAAATATTGAAAAATAAGTTAAAACTCGAAAAGATTTTTAGCAATTTTAAGCGAATTGTGGATTTTTGAAAACTTTGAGAAATAGAAGCTCTTTAAGAATTTTGAAATATTTCAAGAGAATTTAAAAAGCAATTCTTAAGATCATGGTAAAAATTAAAATGATTTGCTATTTTAACAAAGGAATTTTAAGAGAAAATTGAAAAAGATTTCAAAAAATTGCAAAGGATTTCCCACAATTTCGGAAAATACTGTAGAAGATTTTAAAACAACATTTTTTAATTTTGCAAGATTAAAAAATGTTTTAAAAAAATAGAGTAAGTTTCTGAGATATTTAGAAGTTTTGAAAATATTCTAAAATAATTTAAATCTTAAGAATATTTCAAACAATTTTAAACGAAATGTCAATTTTTTAGGATTACGAAAATAAAAAAGTTTCAAGAATTTTGGGAGGGTTCTAGAGAAAAAAAAATTGTCTTACATTTGTGGAAAATTTTTAATGATTTTCTATTTTGTAAAATAAATTTTGAGACAAACTTTAAAAAGATTTACAAATGTCAATAAATTCAGGGCATTTTAAAAGATTTTCAGAAGTTTCACAAAAATATGCAAAAATAATTGAAGTTTAAGAGATATTTAGAAGTTCTTAAATAATTCAAGAATAATTTAAAGTTAGTTTGGATTTCACAAAATTGAGAAAAAAAGTAGATTCTTGAAGATTTCGAAGGAAAGCCTCTCAAGTATTTTGAAACGTTTTAAGAGAATAGAAAAAATTTCTTAAGATTCCTGAGAAAATTTCAAATGATTTTTTGTTTGAAATATGAATTTGAAAACAAATTGAAAAAGACTTCAAAACCTTCCAAATGATTTCCTAATATTCCGAAAAAGTGTGTAGAAGATTTTAATGCAACATTGGTCAATTTTGCAAAATAACCAAATTTGAAAAAATAGAGTAAGTTTTAGATATATTTAGAAGTTTTGCAAATATTAAAGAATGATTCGAAACTTGAAAAGATCTCAAAAAGTGCAAAACAAAATGTAGATCATCAAAGATTTTGAACAAAAAATTAGAAGCTTTTAAGAATTTTGAAAGGTTTTATGAGAATGAAAAAATTTTCTTACGAGCCCTCAAAAAATTTTTTATGATTTTTTATTTACAAAAATTAATTTGAAGATAATATTTTAATAGATTTCAAAACAGTTCAAAAGATTTTGAAAAATTTCGAAAAAAATCTAGAAGATTTGAAGACCATTTTTTTAATTTTGAATAATTTTTCTGAATATTGAGAAAAATTCAGGTCAGTTTCGAAGATTCTGAATAATTTAAGAAGTTTGGAACAGATTGAGAAAAAATTCCGAAAATGTGTACTATATTTAAAAATTTTTTTCTTCTAAAAGTCCTGAATATCTTTTAAACTGATTCCAATTTTTCCTAGTATTTTGTAAAATCCTGTGAAGTAGCAAAACTTCCTTTACAATTGTCTAGATTTTTTCTCGACATACATGAAATCTACAAAAATCTTTTTGAATTTTCTCAAGAATCTTAAGAAAATTATATTTTTATAACTTCGAAAACAAACTGGTAATACTCATTTCCTTGTTCTCAGATCTCAGAATCTAATCTTACCTTTAATTTCAGTGTGCAAAACTTTGAACAATTAAATAATTATTCGAAATTTTTATTTTAGATTAAAAATTATTTTTTTCCCAAAATTGAAGAACTACTGAAATAAAAATGTTTTACTCTTATTTTAGGCCAACCAACGAGTTGAGGAATTCAAAAGACAGCTAAAGACCCTGACTGTCAAACTAAAGGAAGCTGAAGCTCGTGCTGAATTCGCTGAGAAGACTGTCAAGAAACTACAGAAAGAAGTTGACAGGCTCGAAGGTCAGTTTCGATTATTGGAAATTTTTTTATTTTTGACTTTTTTAAAACTGTATGTTTGTTCAATATTTTCTTATTTCAGCCAATTCTTCTAAGGATAATTATTCTGCATTTTACGATGACAATAAGAATGTTTTTAGCAATTTTTTAAATTTCTTAAACATCCTTTTGCTTCCTAGTGTTTTTAAAAAATGTCGCTTTTTATTGCTTATCTGCTAGCAACTAAAATTTGAATGTGCTCAAATTAAATTATCTTATCATTTATTTTTATAATTTATTTTAGGGCTCCGCGCTTGACCGGTTAAACTTTCAAACAATTCGTATAATATAATTTAACATGTAACTTTTTTATTATTTAAAGTAAATTAATAGAGCCAAAAAATAAAATGAAACTATTTTGTGTTGAGTAAATTCTTCTTGGTTGAATAGTCTATTATATTTTCGGTTGAGAATTTATCTTCCTTGGTAAAAATTAAATTATTTGGTTGAAAATTTAATTATTCTGATGAAAATGCATCACTTTTATTAGAAATTCATCATTTATCGTTGAAAATTCAAATGTTTTGTTGAAAATTCATCTTTTTGGGTTGAAAATTTAACTATTTAGTTAGAAACTCATCTCTGTAGGTCAAAAAATCAACAATTTGGATGAAAATTTTTTTCCTTCTCGACTGAAAATTTTGTTCTTTTTGATTAAAAATGCAATCTCTTGGTTACAAATTTGATGATCTTGAAAAAAATTCGACAATTTTATTAAAAAGTTAAACATTTTTGCTCGCGTTTTTGTTAAAAATTCTTTTTAGTTTAGAAACTCGAATATTTTTGCAGGAAATTCATACATTACTTCTAAAAATTTAACTGTTTTATAGAAAATTAAACAATTTGTTTGGGACTTTGTTTCCTTCTTGACTTAAAAATCTTCCGTGTATTAAATTAATAAGAATTCAACAGTTTTATTAAGAAGTGATCAATTTTCCGTAAAAATTGAACTGTTTCGTTGATAATGAACAATTTCGTTGAGAGTTTTTTTCCTTCTTGACTGAAAAATCTTTCTTGGTTGAAAATTCAACTCTTTTGGTATAAATTTCATCTGCCTTGGTCAAAAATGCAATTGTTTGCTTGAAAATGATTCTGGTTTGGTTGAGGATTCAACTACTTGGTTGATAATTCGTTTGTTGTTATATTTGACTGCTTCTTATTTCAAATTACTTTTTTTGTAGGCATATCAACTGTGACATTTTTTATTGAAAATCAATTCTTTTGGTTGAGAATTCATTTTTCATTTGAAATTTTGATTATTCCATTTTATGTTCAAAATATATCTTTATTCATCTGAAAATTCAACTACTTGGTTCAATGCTGAACAACCTTGTTAAAAATTAAATTTTGTTTGAAATTTGAAATATTTTGTTGAAAAGTTGTTCTTTTTTTATAGAAAATATTTGGTTTTAACTGAAAATTTAACTATTCCATTTTTGCACGAAAATGTATCTTTTCTATTTGAAAGTTCAAGTATTGGGTTGAAAAATCATCTTTCTAAGTTAATTCAAATATTTGTCTTATAATATATCTTTGTACGTTGTAAATTCAACTATTTGGTTGACATTTTTTTCTTTCTTGACTGAAAAATCTTTTCTGTTTCAAAAATTAATTATTTGGCTTAGAATTCGTATTTTACTAATGAATTTAACTTTTTTTTATTAAAAATTGAAATATTTTGTTGTTGAAATATCAACTATTAAATTTTTTGTTGAAAATTTTTCTTCATTGGATAAAACTTCCACTACTAGGTTAAAAGTTTAACTACTTTATTGAAAGTTAATATTTTCTTTGGTTGAAAATCCAACTTTTTTTTTGTAAATTCGTTTTTTTTAGGGTTGAGAATTAACTTTCTAACAGAAAATATAACTATACTAGTTTTGGTAGAAAAATTGCTCTTTTTTTGGTAGAAAAATTGCTCTTTTTTGGTAGAAAATCAATCTTCTCGGTTGAACATTCATCTTTTTAGTTGAAAATTGAACTATTTTGTTGGAAAGGCGATATTTTTACTGAAAATTTCAGGATTTTAAAGCGTTTCACATTGAATTTAATATAGTATGCACATAATTTTATTGAGAGCATTATAGCCTGTGAAGCCTGTTACCGATTTAGTTTGAAAAAAAAAACAATTTCTGTGACTGTGGAAAACTAAATTATGCGAAGTTAGTTTCTATAAAAAAAAGATGTTGAAAACGAAGGAAAGTTTAACCGAATAAGCTTTTCTACAGGTTAAATATGAGATCAGTTAAATATTGAAATTATTCGAATTGTTCAAACGTTTATCCGGTCAAACTCGGAGCACTAGTTTACTTTGTAAACTTGATTCTATTCGTTTTAATTATTATTTTAGAGAGTAGATCCTTATCCGTGGGTTCGGAATTTTTCAGGATACTTTGGAAGTAGAGATCCCTCTTAGTGCTCAAAAAATCCTCTCAGTGACTCCGACGTGATTTTCAAAAAACAATTTAAATGCAAAACTATAAAATTTCTTATTACAGACGACTTATGCCACGAGAAGGAGAAACGCAAAGCTATTGTCGACGACTTGGATTCGACATTCGCTGAGCTTACAGGCTACTAAATTATATTAAACACACGCCTAAACTCAAAACCCTTCAAAATATCAATTCTTCTGAAAATTGTTTTTCAATAAAATCCAGACTCAGCCTTTATTATAGGAATATGAAAAAATTGATAGAAAATTAATTATTCTTATTATTATCTACTTAATTAATTAATTTCCTCATTTCTTCAAGAGTTTTCTCAACATTTGTATAAATAAAAACACTTTTTCTGACATATCCAATATTTATCAAGAAATGTTTTAGTCTAATTTGGTTTAATTCGTTTGAGATTGATGTTATTTTATACAAAAAAATGTGTTATTCATATATTTGTATGAATCGCTCATTTTCTTGATTTTAGATTAGATTGTGATGTCCAGAGAGCGGATTAGGGCCACTGTGAAGTTAACTGCCGAACGCAGCTCGGCTCTCACATGCAGACGGTTCACCGCACGTGAGAGCCGAGCTTCTAGAGTATTGTGCCTTTTTTTAAATGAAGTCATTTTCAAGTCATTGTTCAAATTATTTACAATATTAGTTACAAATATTTCCATGACTTTATCTAAATGAACAATAATATTTAACTCATTACTCGTATTCAACATTTTTATTCTTCAACACTTCAGAACATAGCTTAGCGTCGACGATCGTCGCTCGACAGGTATTTTAGTCATTCCCTGACTTCTCGTGATTTCCTTCAGGATATAGTCGCACGAATAAAGAATACATCAGTAGTTCCAATATTAGGAATAGAATTAGGGATATAGCAAAGTGTTTCATCCCCACTATTTCAAAAGCTAAGCAATCAAAATTTTGGAAAAAGTTCTAAGACTTTATTTAGAAATAAGGGATTGTTCAAAAAATTACGTCACACTGGACAGGGTGAGGGATTAACGCAGAATATGACATCACACTTGGAGAATATGAATTTTAAATACAATTTTTTTAAATACTTGAAAGAATGAAAATTAGTGACTTTATTTTGCAAGTAAAATATTTAAATATTGACATCACACTCTTCTCCCTATTTCCCGCTTTATCCCTTTTTTTAAAAAGAATTCTTCTTTTCTCCCCTGTTTTCAAGAAACTTTCCGTTTTTCTCGTTATTTCGCTTAAATGTGAACTGAATTATTAGTATCTATTGAGAAAATTCGAATATTTTTCGTTCAAAGATAATTCTTTTCGAGTGAAAAATCTACTATTATATTTTTGGTTTAAACTTCATCTCCTTTGGTTACGAATTCTACTATTTGGTTCAAGATCGAAATATTTGATTAAAAATCAGATTCTCCTTTGGTAGAACATTTTTTTCAAACTGAAAATTAAACTATTCTATTTTTGGTTGAAAATTGATCACTTTTAGTTGAAATATCAACTATTAAATTTTTCATTGAGCATTCGTCTTTTTTGGTTGAAAATTCAACTACCCGGTTGAAAGTTGGACTAACTTGCCAAACATTTATTGTATTAGTTAAAGATTGAACTATTTAGTTGAAAATTGGTTCTCTTTTGATTTGAAATCAATTTATTGTACTGAATATTTAACTATTGCATTATTTCTTTAAAATTGATCTATTTTATCTAAAAATTCTATAATTGTATGGAAAATGTATGTATTTTGTTATACTTTTGTCTTTCTTGGTAAAAAATTTATCTTCTTGCTTGAAAATTCAACTTACTCGGTTCAAAGTTGGATTATTTTGGTAGAAAATTGAACTTTTTTGTTTAAAATTTGGTTTCTCTTGGTTGAAATTTCATTTTAAAATTCGAAATTTAACTATTTCGTTCTTGATTGAAAATTGATCGTTTTTAGTTGAAAATTCAAAAATTTGATTGAATATTGATGTCTTTTGTTGTAAATTCGTATTTTTGGGTTGAAAATTCAACTTTTTTGTCGAAAATTTGTCCTTTCGGTTTAAAAACTCAACTGTTTTTTCAAAAATTTACCTTTTTTTTAAAAATTCATATTCTTGGGTTACAAAATTCAACTATTTTCTAGAGAATTTGCTTTTTTGTTCAACTTGTTCGAAATTTTTTTCTCTCTGTACTGAAAAATGTTTCCTAGTCAAAAATTCAACCCATTTGTTGAAAATTCGTCTTTTTGGTATGAAAATTCATCTCTGCTGGTAGAAATTTGATATTTTTGGTTTAAAAATGCAACAGTTTGGTTGAAAGTTATTCTGTTTGTCACGAATTATCAACTATTATGTAAGATTTTGAAAATGTAACTGTTTTGTTGAACATTTGTCTCTATGGATAACAAAATTCATCCTTTTGGGTTGAAAATATAATTGCTTTCGGTTGATGTTTAACATGTTTTGTTCAAAAGTTCAAGCATTCTGTTGAAAATTCACCTTTGCAGGTTCAAATTTGGACTATTTTGCTGAAAATTCAACTATTTTTTTACAAAGTCAACTTTTTTGTTTGAAAATTCAACTGCTTCTCTGAAAATTCGTCTTTTTGAATTGAAAACTCATCTTTTTTGGATGGAAAATTCATATTTTTTGGTAGAAATGTTCGTGATGCGACTTTTTATAGTTGAAGTTAATTCTTTTTAATTTGAAAATTTAAACATTCAGTTGAAAATGCGTCTTTGTTGGTTGAAAATTCAACTGTCTGTTGAAAAAATTCGTCCCTTTCTTGCTTGCGAGCACACAAATTTTGTTGAAATTGTAACTGGTTTGAAATTAATTTTCTCCTTTTTTTGTTGAAAATTCAACTATTGTGTCGAAATTGCGATAAATTTTCACTTGAAATCTTAATCGAAAGCTTGAATCTTAATATGGAATTCAATGTGGTACCTATATGTACATTAATTTTATTTAAAAGAATCAATTTACCTATTTTCGAGGAAAGAATAATTAGGAATGGGTGGAAAGTGTTCAAAATAACGTGACGTAGTTTTTGAACGGCCCCTTAAATTATTTTTTAATAATGAAAGATAAAAACGATTTATAGCAAAGTCGTAGAACATTCCTCAAAATTTTCACAAAAAAGCTTATTTCAATGCTATTTTAGTTTCTACATCCTTATTTCACCATAATAAATCTATAATGCTTTTTAAGTTATTTTCGCTTTAGCCTTTACAGCAAAAAGTGTATTAACATTAATATTTTGTTTTGAAAAACCAAATATGCCCAGCCCTGAAAATTTTCCAAAGACCTATACAATGAATTTTCTTGTAGAATGTAATTTTGATTAAAAATAATTATTTGATACAAGAATGTTTGTTACTTTTACAGATGAGCTTGGAATCAACAAGGACAGATACAAGTCCCTGGCCGACGAAATGGACTCGACGTTCGCCGAATTGGCAGGATACTAGTCAATCGTCATCTTCACGCGAGATATTTATAAGAGAATTTATATCTTCCAATCACCAGAGAAAAATTCAAAAAACCCATTTTACGCAAGAATGCGAATTACAACTGGAGCTTCTTGAGAAAAAAAGCGATCGAGCAAAGTTAAAACACAACGAATTACTCTCTATCACTATTTATATCCAGTTTACATTGCAAATTTATTATCGGAAATAAAAACTTTCTGTTATAAGATAATAAATCTAATTATAACGTGATGTATGAAATGTTATGCTACGAAATTTAATAAATGGCTGTAACTGTTTTAATTTGCTTTTTCTCTGTAAAAATAATATATTATTTCCTGTACATTACTAATTAATTATTTATAATTAATTCACTACCATTATTTATAACTAATATAAGTAATATTCAAGATACAATAAATCGAGTGACTTAATAAAATATTTTTCGTCTACAGAGAATACATGGAATGTTTAATATACCTAATATTCTTGCAATTTCTATTCTTCTAGAGCATTTATCGGTTCTTTCATATAGGTATATAGTCTAAGAATTATCAAAATTTTATTTATTTATCGCAGGCTTATTCCTTTCAACCCTATTCTACTCCTTTCCCCACTAAAAAAATAGTTGGTTGGGACAACTAATAAAGTAGCTTTTTTTTGAGTCGGAGGGAAAATCTTACATAAGACACCCATCTTAGCAATCGTCTACCTGAGTAGGCGATTTTTAAGATGAGTAGTGTCATATTCCTACTGACTGAAACCCCCCCCTATCCTGTCAACCCATGTTCCTGGAATCCGCTTTCGCATTACTTCGGGAACATGGGAATAAGGCCAGCTCACCGCACTTCGGCGCCACCATTATTGCCAGCTTGGACTTCACCAGGCTTCGGACCCAGTCATGGTATTAGACATCATGACTGCCTCCGAATACAGTGAGTGTCTGTGGGACAGTAATCACAAAATTCGTTGTCCTTTCTGTTTCGCCGGTGCAAATAGGAGTTGAAGTACCCGTGGCCGGTGAGAAATTGGGTGAGGCAAAAATTTACATCAACGTGTTTCCTGTAGACCCACGAAGACACCTCTCCTATTATCCTTGCTGTCCATCTTCCTCTGAGATGAGTGTTCCACAATTGCTGCCATTCGTCTAAGGTTCTAGCTCCTTCTTGTGCTCTAATCCCTATGTGATCCTCCTCCAGTTGGCAAGCCTCGTACGTTCTGTTTCTCTCCTTAGTAAGGAGGAAAATGGGAATTACTCCCGCCACTACCATCACTGCAGGAGCAGAAACAGTGTGATACGCACTAGCTATACGCAATGCGCAACGTCTTTGAACCGAAAACATTCGGTTCCGACATTTTTCAACATCGAGCGCATCAGCCCAGATCTCCGCTCCGTAGAGAAGGATTGAGTGGACCACACTCATGAGCATTTTCCTTTTACTGGCTCCAGGGCCTTTCATGTTAGGCGTGAGTTTGGAAAGGTTCGGCACTGTTGAACTTGCTTTATCAGCCGCTTTCTGAATTTGTTTCCAGTGAGTCCACGGTTTCTCCGAGGTATTGGACAGCTTGGGTAGCCTCCACAGTCTCTCCGGTTATCTCGAACCTCAGTAAGTCTCCGTAGTGTCTTTTCCTCGTGAGAACAACTACTTCGGGTTTGCTGGCCGCCAATAAAAGCTCATGCTTCTCAAGCCAATTGTTAATCAGCCTGGTGACATACGCTGCCCTACACAGAGCTTCCTCAGCCATGCCCTTTCAGTCTCGGAGATAACCTCTCTGATGGCTCCATTGGTCGAGTGTTTCGTGCGGAACCCATGTTGGTTCTTAGACAGCCCGCGTGCTTCTTTAATAGCGATGCGTATCCGCGCCCGTAATAACTTCTCGTAGACCTTGCCTCCGTTATCCAACATGCAGAGCAGTCTGTAGGATGAGGGAGTGATGGGTGGACCCTCATCCTTGTCGAGCAGAACCAATCTCTGCACCTTTTACCTCTTCGGGAAGACTCCAGTCAACAGGCAATCACTGCCGAAGCGGTGAAAAAAGCATTTAGAGGCACGAAGAACTTTTCCGCTGCTGGACCAGGTTGTATCAAGAACTTCTGGTGGAAGAAGTTTACTTTTACACACCAATATTTGTCCCGCATATTCACCTCATATTTAAAATCGGAGATACCCATTCCGCAGTGGCTGGTGTTAGGAGGCACTATACTCCTGCCGAAAAATAGCAACTTTTCAAACCCAGAGAATTACAGGCCCATAACTTGTTTGAAGACACTGTATAAGATCTTTACAGCTGCCCTAAACAACAGGATTGTTCGACGAATTGAGTCTGTGTGGCGAGATATGTACGAACCTGTCAATGGCCTGGATTGACTACCGTAAAGCTTTCGATTCAACCTCGCATAGACTTATCATCTGTCTGTTGGAAAGCTTGGAGGTACATCCACACATAGTGAGATGCATAGAGAGATTGATGCCTCTTTGGAAAACTAGATTTTACATCTCATCTAGGAATTGTCGTTTGACAACGAACAACGTCACCTTCCAGAGGGGCGTCTTTCAAGGTAGTACCATGAGCCCTTTGCTTTTTTGCATCACACTTCTGCCTCTATCTCTCGCACTACGAAATTCTCCTGGATACCTATGTGGCGACACTAATCAGCGCGAGCATAAGGTCACTCATGTATTTTATATGGATGACCTGAAGATTTATGCCTCTGGTAAAAGCAAACTTCAATCTGCTATAAATATTGTCAAGAACTACACATGAGAGATTGAGATGGACTTTGGTTTGGATAAGTGTGCCAAAATTAATCTGAAGAAAGGAAAGATTACTGGCGTTCCCAAGGACCCTGAGCTGGTGGATATAAGTGTTATTATTATTATAGATTAGCAGTTCGAACTCGAAAGTTCATTGCCTCATCTACCCGAGACCGCCACACATCTCTATCCTGTGCATCCTCCATCCAGTTTAAGTGATCATGTCCTAGTTCTTTTAAATCATCCCTTACATTTTTCTCCCATCTGTTTCTCGGTCTGCCTAAGGGTCTCCTACCAATCGGTCTCCCTCTTAAAACTTGCGCCACTGTTCTTTCATTTCCCATTCTTGCTACATGCCCCGCCCATCTTAGTTTACGCGCTTTCATTACTCTATTAATATTTGCTGACCCGTAGAGAGCATGCAGCTCATCATTATGCAGTTTTCTCCATTCGCCGGTCTCTTCGTCCCTTTTTGGACCATAGATTTTTCTAAGTACTTTATTCTCAAAAACTCTAAACCTATTCTCCTCTCCTTTCGTCAGCGCCCACGTTTCGCACCCGTACATGACGACCGGCATTATTATTGTTTTGTAGATTCTTACTTTGATGTTTCTAGATAGCAATCGTGATTTTAATAGTGTGTTTGCTGCATAGTAGCACCCATTGCCAGCGTGCAGTCGCGCGTTGATTTCCGTTTTAATCTTATTTTCGCTAGTTATAATTGACCCGAGGTATTTAAACTCGCTAACCCTTTCGAATTTCATATTTCCGGCTGTTAGATCCCCGTCCTGATTACTTTGTTCAGATCTGACGACGGTCATATATTTTGTTTTTGTTTCGCTAACCTCCAAGCCAATATCTTTGGCTTTTGTGATCAAGATTTCTGCATTTCTAGCTACCGTTTCTTTATCATCCCCTAGTATGTCGAGATCATCCGCATATCCAAGAATTTGTATTACCCCATTGAGGGTAGCACCGGTCGGATTCGCCTGCACTTGCCTAACCACGTATTCTAAAACTAAGTTAAAAAGGACGCACGACAGTGCATCGCCCTGTTTCAGACCATCGCGGATCGAAAACTCTTCAGATAACCTTCCGTTTACGCGTATTCTTCCCCTACTGCCGCTTAAGCAACTTTCGATAAGTCTAACCAATTTTCTTGGCACACCCAAGAACTCTCGGATCCAGTACATTCGCGCGCGTATAATAGAGTCGTAAGCTTTTTTAAAATCGATAAATAGCTGATGCACTGCTTCATTAAATTCCCATTTTTTTTCTAGCAGTTGTCTAATTGTGAACATTTGATCGCTTGTAGATCGGTTTCGGCGGAATCCACACTGGTAATCCCCAATGATTTCCTCGGCGAGAGGAGTTAGCCTACCTAAGATTACATTGGACAGGATCTTATAACACGACGACACAAGTGAAATTCCCCGATAATTGTTACAGTTCATTTTATCGCCTTTTTTAAAGATAGGAATAACAATAGACTCATTCCATTCCTCTGGAATGCGTTCCGTTTTCCAAACTGAGCGTATTAATTTACAAATTTGTCTTTTGAGGCAAGGGCCTCCATTTTTTATCAGTTCAGCCGGTATGTCATCGATGCCCGCGGCTTTGTTATTTTTCAACTTCTTTATGGCCATTTCTATTTCTATATCAGCAGGATCATCAATTAATAGATCAGCAGTGTGGATTTCGCCGAGATTACCTTCAACGGGGGCTTCGCGTACATTTAATAGTTTATCGAAATATTCTTTCCATAAATTCAGTCTCTCTGTCGCATCGGCTACTAGGTTGCCATTTTCGTCCCTCATTACTTCCGTTCTAGTTTGAAAGCCTTTCCTTATAAAATTGATTCCCCTGTACATCTCGCGCGGGTTATTCTGTTTATTATGCGTTTCTATTGCTAGTATTTTATTCTTTTCCCACTCCCTTTTCTTGGATCTATAGAGTCTATTTGTACTTTTACTAATCTCGAGATACTTCTTACGTGTTTCATCGCACTTATTTTGTAAACTACTTAGTCTGGCCTTCCAACGTTTTTCAAACCCGAGTTTGCATTCTTCGTCATACCATGGTTTGCTTTTTGTTACTTTCTTTAAACCTATCGTAAGTTTCGCGGCTGTCTTAACCGCCTTTTTTATATTGCTCCATAGGGTTTCCGGGTCCTCCTCGTAATTATTGTTATCGTCTCTCTGTTCTTGGAGAGCGTCAAAGCTATTAGAAATCTCAACTTGATAATTTAATGTTTCTGTTGCTGTTTTGAACTTATCTATATTAAAACGAACTGTTGGCTCTGTGCGGCTTGTTTTCTTACTGACCGCTAGCCTAGATCTTAGTTTTACTATCACGAGAAAATGGTCTGAATTTAAATCCGCTCCCCTATACGATCTTATATCGAGAATGTTTGTATGACGTCTTCTGTCAATTAGAACGTGATCAATCTGATTGTGAGTGTTACCATCTGGTGATCTCCAGGTGGCCTTATGTATATTTTTATGCTTGAAATATGTGCTTTTGACAACGAGGTTCTTTGAAGCTGCAAAGTTTATTACTCTAGTTCCATTATCATTACTGACGTCATGCAAACTTTCTGATCCTATTGTAGGCCTATACATCGGTTCTTTTCCAATTTTCGCGTTGAAATCTCCCAATACTATTTTTGCGTCAAAGGTTGAGAACTTGTCAAAAACCTGCTCGATTGTTTCGTAGAAGAGATCTTTAGTGTCTTCGTCTTTGTCCTCGGTGGGGCAGTGCACGTTGATTAGTACCTGTTTGCTGAAAATACCCTTCAGTACAATGTATGATAACCGATCGTTAATGAATTGCATGTCGATAACCGCTTGCGAGATTCGTTTATTAATAAGAAAACCGGTCCCCAGTGTGCGCCCCTTACCTCCCCCAAAGTGAAAAGTATAGTTATCCTTAGAAATTGACCCGAAATCTCCCGGCCAGTAGGTTTCTTGAAGTGCTATTAAGTCAGTTCTGTAATCATTTGCTATCTTAATGAGTTCGCTAAATCCGCCAGTATATAGACTACGCGCGTTTAGAGTTCCCACCCTTAGATCTTTAACTGTAGTTTTTTGTTTTTGCAAGTTAGCCATGGTAGTTTCAAAATAATCCGCACGTTAGGATCCTATTCCGATCGTAGGTGAGTCCACTGTCCCAGGAGTGATAACCCTCATACCTCCCTAGGTCTAAGTATGGGAGCTTTCCGACCCTGACAAGGACCATGTCAACTTGTCGTCAGACACATTACAGTTTCATCCTCGCATCCTAACGTCCCCCTGCAAGGCAGCGCGCCTATACTGGCATCAGTACCCCTTTGGCCCTATACAGGCGAATCATTCTACACATCCCTTGCGGGCAGTGTCATCGCTGCGGTGTCCAATGGGCAGCAGGATTTTTCCCTTACAAGATTTTTAGTTTTGGTTCGGGTAGTGTTTCTAGGTGGATACACGCTGCACCTCGGCCTGCCAGGACCCACCCATTGCGTATGAACGTGAATGGGTGGGTCCTCCCAAGCCATGGTCATCGTGTTTTCTACCAGTGCTAGGCAGAGCTAGGCCAACATCTTAGGCTGGGCTCACCACACCCACGACTGGTTCCTATCGGCTGTCCGCGGCTGCTTATTCTTGTATTCGCAGCTAACCTGAGGGGCTGTTCAGCCTAACGGGCCGTTCCTCTATCCGCAACCCGAGGACGCGCTGCGTAGTGGTGACAGGAACCCACCGAGCAGATAAGTGTTATTAGACATATTAATACTGGAGAGACCTATACATACCTGGGCGTGCCTCAAAGCCGCATTCAGGACGTAACATCAGTAAAGGAGTCTCTCCCAAGCAGATACAAGCATCTTCTTCGACAGATTTGGTCTTCCAAACTGTCGGCGTTGAACAAGGTATCTGCGAGTAACATGCTTGTCGTCCCGGTTCTACTCTACTCGTTTGGGGTGGTTCAATGGACGGAGAGCGAGCTTAACGCCGTTGATGTCACCACACGTGAGATCATGCATATGCATAAAAGCTTGCATATCAATTCGTCAGTTCCACGATTATACATTTCACGCCGTCAAGGCGGACGCAGACTTTTGAATCTCCAGTGTCTTCATAACCGAATTTTTCTAAGTACAGCTCACACCGTTGCGAATGGCAGAGATTCTCTCCTAAAAATGGTCAGGAACCACGAGATTAATTGGGGAAGGCGTGTTCCTTTACAAAGCCTCGGAGCAAGCGGCCGAGACCTTTGGCCTGAATTTTAACATCAGAAGTGAGGAAAGTGCATTACTCCATCTAGATGCTTCACGTCTAAAAGCCGAAGTAAAGAAAGCAGAGATTGAAAAATGTTACCAACAGCTACTTGGCAAGAAAATTCACGGAAACTTTCACAGAAATGAAGAAAAACAGTCCTTGTTGAAGGTGCAAACTTTTTCTTTCCTCAGATCATCAGGGCTTAATTCAGGTACAGAGGGTTTTATTTTTGCATGACAGGACAATGTCATTTCCACCTTAGCATACCATGACCGCATTTTATGTCAAGAAGTTCCCAGTAATAGGTGCAGAGCGTGTCATGCATACGCTGAGTACCTAGAACACATACTATCATGGTGTCCGACCCACGCAGGAACGACGTATATCTATAGACATGATGCGGCCCTAAGGGCCGATTTCACCAACAGCGATTAAAATGGCGATTAACTAATCACGATTATTTTTTAATCAAGGTTTTAACCGACATTAACTTCTAATGCGTTCCACCGTGTCCTATCATCAAGTTTTGATTCTCCATTATTTAATCATATACCCCATTCACAATAACTTCCATTTTCTCTTCATCCGACGATTCTGATTGGTCAACTTTCAAGTCCCGTGAAGTACGTGCGCGAGCATCGGTCGCTGAGGTCATATTGCGTGTGAACAAACAGTAACGTGCTGGCTACATACTTCGAAGAAAAGAAGACGAGTGAAGATTTGTCCAGTTATTTGTGTTTATTTGTGAAAATGAATATGGATGAACATCCAATGTCTCTAAATAATTCACTCGTTCTTTAATTACTCTTGGTCTTCTATTGATAATGTGCAGAATAATTTCATCATCATCAGATGATAGAAAATCATCATAAAAGAAATTTTCCATTTTTGAACTGTATACTGATGATTAAACTCTCTTAACCAGCGTTACGGAAATGGTGGAACGCAAGGCTCCGATTAAATTACAATAATCGGGGATTAACAACTTAATCGGAGTTGGTGAAATCGGCCCTAAGAGTGCTTTATTACCATCAGCAGTCTCCATTGCACACTCAAGGCCTGACATCGTTCTCCAAGACTTCGAGAAACGAACTACATTCCTGATCGAGTTCTGGGCTCCGTCCGAATACAACATCACTGCCA